>JBAMJV010007149.1:0-61889 GCA_037951105.1 Echinarachnius parma
AAACGCAACAAATTGAAAATGAATTACGATAAAACTGTCTGTATGTTAATTGCATCACGATATATGTTAAACAAAGGTGATGAATTAAAATTGCAAATAGGTAAATATGTAATTGAGCAAGTACAAACTACTAAATACCTTGGATTAATTATTGATAATGAGTTGAAATGGGATGAACAAATTACTTGTTTATGCAAAAAAACTGGGCAAATGGTTTCTTTTTTAAGTCGCTTAAGACATTTCTTAGACAAATCTAGTTTGGTATTAATATATAAAAGTATAATTTTACCCCATTTTGATTATGCTGACATTGTATGGATGTCAGCCTCTCAAACATTGCGCAATCAAGTGCAAAAAATTCAAAATAGAGCTGGAAGAATTATTTTGAAAATAAATCCATTTTTACACGTCTCGACTGAAGAGGTCCACAATAGATTAAATTGGGAAACATTAGAAAATCGCCGAAGAAATCATATGCATGTAATGATGTATAAAATTATACATGGTTTTACCCCAAAGTATATGGGTATAAATTTAGAATGGAAAAGGAGTGAGTACTATTTACGTGCAGGTGATAATTTAGCTCTTCCGAAACCCCGAACTAACTATTGTAAAAGAACATTCTTTTATAGAGGATCTAGTCTCTTTAATGAATTAAACCCCATTGTTCGTAATGCAGTAACTTTATACGCATTTAAACAACATTTGTCAAAACTTTAAGATAGATTTCCTTACCGTTTAAAAAAAAAGTTAATACTCATGTATATGCTTTGGTTTAATGTGTTAAATTATCGTTAGTTACAGGGATATAATTTTGTATATTTGTTGTTTTTTTTTCTTTTGATTTTGTATTATCATTTTTTTTTTTTTTTTTTTTTTTTTTTGTTCTGGTATACGGTATATTTCTACCCCTTGTATCTTATCTGGTCCCCATGGAAGAACAGCAGTGGGGTCTAATGCCCCAAAGCTGAATATGGGCTATCCAGCCGTTCTTATCATTACTTTTATACTGTTTATTCATGTATGATTTGCACAATTTCTTTTATTTGTATATATGAATCTTCATGTATTGTTTTGATGTTAATTTTTTTTATACGGAAATAAAAACAAACAAACAAACAAACAATCATTTCACAATTTCCCTGACTTTCAAGGCCTGGAAAACACAAAAGTCAAATGACTTCTAATCAGGTTTCCCAGGTTTTCAAGCCCCAGTGTGAACCCTGCTATACGTGAGCATGGACGTAATGACTGGGGGTACGGTACGGGCAGCTTCTTTTGGGGGTTCACCACACTGTTATTTTTCCTTCTTTAGTACCGTTGTAAACTTTTGAGAGGTCAAAATATAAATATTGATCATGTACCTATCTGCATGAATGATGGGACTGAATATCCTCTCTATTAATATTTCTTTAATATTACATAATTAATTGATATTGCAATGCAGATATTTTGAAATTAGCCCTTTGTCAATGGGAACCCGGTCAATCCTGTATTAACTCGTTGTGCCTTCTCCCCTTAATCTATTTGTGTGTTCACACACAAAATTTTCAGCCCTTAATCATGACTAAAGAATCAGCAGCTGACTATAGAATCAGCTTCTCATTAAAAATTCCTGTGTCTGAACGCTTACTAACGAAACGACGTATCGCTAGTGATGACTAGCGATACGCTGGTTTTATCGTCGTTTCGTACGAGAGCTGACTATAGAATCACGCTTATTCCGTGTGTGAACAACCGTAACTCGCTAATCATGACTAAGTGGGTGTGGCTTAATGCGAACGTTCGCTCGCACAGCTGCAGCGAGACAGTGCAGACAAAAAAAATGACAACACACTGCGCAGTAGCAAACTGCGCACTTATACGATGTTCGGGGGGTTCGGCACCACCTGGAAAACAGATGTTGTTCGATATATGCTCTGTGCGTGTGAACATATACCAGGTTTGATTTAATCATCACTAGCGAAACGTCGTATCGCTAGTGATGATTCTATAGAGATGATTAAGGGATGAAAATGTTTGTGTGTGAACACGGGGATCAATCTTTTTACTCTCTCTCGCTTAATTTTCCCTCTTTCTTCTCAAATCTGTAATATCTTATTTTTGCATTCTACAGTATGCATCTCTTATGGTTCCCGTTGCAGAAAGAGATACAATCGATTGTAAATTACAATTGACTGTAACTCAGAAACTTTGCTCGTTTCAACTAATCAGATTCGTGCATTTAGAACACATGATCTGACTTACAATTATTTGTAACTTACAATCGACATCTCACATTCTCTGGTCTTCTGCGCCTGAATATAACCCATGCTTAGATATCTTTCAGTATAACCCTGGGAAATAACCACTATTTTTGTCAATTACGATTACTTTTATCTTGATCTTCAAGTAAATTCATCCACTAATTCCACTTATGGTAAAAGAAAGCAAATGACATCTATTGTTATAATTTACTAAATAAATATAAAATTTATTGATATTTTCAACAACAAAAATAATAATTCTTCATTTGTATAATGAGGTACACAACTTTACATAGATGCACATCAAATATTGCAGATTTAACCCGTCGTGCTTGGACAGAAAACTGTTCTATATAATACATGTGGATAACTGTTACAACACCTTCTTAATAATGCAGATGAAAGACTGGTTTGACATTTCAATTTTTGGAATAAAAGATAGTCGACTACGAAACACAAATATAATTTCACCACTCTTATTTACTTCTTGTGATAACAAATATTATTCTAGTTTTTTATCAAACTTCAATGAAAGCATTCTCGCTGTATTGTCTTAAATTCTCTATTAAGATATACTTGATACATCTGACCAATAAAACCAAATTTAGTAAACAGGGATAATTTAAACCGAGTAAAACAAGGACATGTAAATGCACTGGATTTATCTCAACCCCCCTACATGCAGTCCTGCAACATGTATTGCAAATTAGATGACAACATGAACAGCTTCTTTTTTTTAATATGCACATAATTTTTTTTTTTATGAAAAAAAATCATCAAATTATGTGTTCCAGATAAGACAGAAGTGTCAAATATAATTAATTTTGTGTAATAACTTGCAAGATCATAGTAAAGTTAACTTAAAGGAGCTAGTAACTTTGTTGGGATGTGCTAAAACTGGCCAATGTTGGCAAAACAAAGTGCATTTCTGTTATCTGATAGATTCACTGAGTGACGTGTGAAAATTCCATGGTGAAGGAATGCCATATGACCGAGTAATGAGCGAAAATTCAGAGTGATATTAGATAACTCATTGCACTGACTGTGTACACAGTTATAATTATCCTGTAGATAATTATAAATCTAAACAGAATTAAAATCTGAATAATTAGAAATCTTACACAATCTGAATGGAAGATAATTTGTAAAACCTAAAGCTGTTCCATGCTTCTAATGGTAATACAAATACAATGAGGGGTATGTATTAAAAACTGCTAGAGTTCCAAGTAAGTTTTGTGGATTTTGACAAAGTATTAGGCCTACTAGATCCCTTTTAGGATTGTGGCTAGCCATTTATTCATATCATGAATTTGGTACAACACACTGTCCATAGAGCAATGCCTGAGCATGTTTGCCTGAATAGGTTAAATTTCATCATAATTATTCTCATTTTCTCTTCACTTATTGATGCATGGTTGCCATGGCAATGGGCCAAAGACATTAAACTCTTCCCAATTAAATACGGCACAACAATTTTAACTTTTGTATAAATATAAAGTAATCGTTTACAGTTCGTATTTTAATAATTTGTCTTGCATGCATTTTAAGATGTACATACGATAATGTTTTTGTTGTTGTAGATAAACTTTAAACTTCAAAATACTTAAAAATACATGTGGTGGATACAGTTATCTCATACAACAGGGTGAGATTTGCCAACGTGCAGTTCTATAAATAAACTTTTGTTTCCTGACGGCCCCATTGGGCAATAAAAATCAAGGCTTTTCAATTTTACTGGCCTCAAGGGAGATTTTGCTGCTACCGAAATAACGAAAAACATATAATGTATGATATATTTTGTTGCAAAGTCTCGCAAATAAAATGTTGAATCTATGAAATATTGGAGCCAACATCTCTCACAAATCAATGTTTACTGGCTATAAGCTTCTGACAATGCATCCCAAAATGCATTATGTGGCTGCCACACTAATCAACAAAGGGAAGGCTACAACAGGTCCATGCTGTTGCTAAGATGTTGCCGCTACAATGGCTGTCAAAAGGATGGCTACAACAAGTTCACTCTTCAGTGGTTGTATGGACCACGCTGTTGCTAAGATGTTGCCACTACAATGGCTGTCAAAAGGATGGCTACAAAAAGTTCACTCTTCAGTGGTTGTATGGACCACGCTGTTGATAAGACGTTGCCACTACAATGGCTGTCAAAAGGATGGCTACAACAAGTTAACTATTCAGTGGTTGCAGGGACCACACTGTTGCTATGACGCTGCCACTACAATGTCTGTCAAAAAGATGGCTACAACATGTTTACTCTTCAGTGGTTGCAGGGGTCATGCTGATGCAGAGTCGTGTTGCTGTTACTGCAATCAGCTTCAGACAACTCTTCCCACAATGCAGCATGTGCTCGACTTTCCCCATGTCCAATTTGGCCTCTCCGTTCAGGATCTGAAACAAAAGAATGAGACATTAAAACAAAAATAAGTGTCTGTATTGTAGGAAGGGGAACAGGTGGCTAATGGGTTTGCTATTGAAGAAATACCATATGGTCCTATTCTTATAATTATGTTTATAATACTCACCTTTCTTAAAATGTATGCTTTATTTATGCATATGATAATAATAATGTTTCGATTTATATAGCGCCTAATATGATTGATAATCATCTCTAAGCGCTTGATATTATTACCCCGGTCATAGGATACAATGCAAACCAGCACACATTGTGTGCACCATCTCCACTCCATGGGGAGCATTCCTTCCATGCGGCTCATGGGCAATGAGAAGATCGTTCACATAAAGGCATTCACCTCCTACCATGGTAATACATGGTATCAAATATTGCCATAAGAAGTATTCTTTTGCTGCTGATGAAAAACAAAATATTACAAGAGCAGAATAGAAATAGCAAGACAGGGAGTGAGAAAGTTTGAGAGAGGGGAAGAGAGAGAAAGAGTAGGAAAGAGATAGGGAGTTGGAGGGAAAGAGAGCAAGGGAGAGAGAGTTGGTGGGACAGGGAGCAAGGGAGGGAGAGTTGGAGGGACACGGAGCAACGGAGAGGGGGAGTTGGAGGGAAACAGAGCAAGGGAGAGAGAGTTGGTGGGACAGGGAGCAAGGGAGGGAGAGTTGGAGGGAAACAGAGCAAGGGAGAGGGAGAGTTGGAGGGACACGGAGCAAGGGAGAGAGAGAGTTGGAGGGAAACAGAGCAAGGGAGGGAGAGTTGGAGGGACACGGAGCAACGGAGAGGGGGAGTTGGAGGGAAACAGAGCAAGGGAGAGAGAGTTGGTGGGACAGGGAGCAAGGGAGGGAGAGTTGGAGGGACACGGAGCAAGGGAGAGGGGGAGTTGGAGGGAAACAGAGCAAGGGAGAGAGAGTTGGTGGGACAGGGAGCAAAGGAGGGAGAGTTGGAGGGACACGGAGCAAGGGAGAGGGAGAGTTGGAGGGACAGGGAGCAAGGGAGGGAGAGTTGGAGGGACACAGAGCAACGGAGAGGGGGAGTTGGAGGGAAACAGAGCAAGGGAGAGAGAGTTGGTGGGACAGGGAGCAAGGGAGGGAGAGTTGGAGGGACACGGAGCAACGGAGAGGGGGAGTTGGAGGGAAACAGAGCAAGGGAGAGAGAGTTGGTGGGACAGGGAGCAAGGGAGGGAGAGTTGGAGGGACACGGAGAAGGGGAGAGGGAGAGTTGGAGGGAAACAGAGCAAGGGAGAGAGAGTTGGTGGGACAGGGAGCAAGGGAGGGAGAGTTGGAGGGACACGGAGCAAGGGAGAGGGAGAGTTGGAGGGAAACAGAGCAAGGGAGAGAGGGGGAGACTGATGTACTCTCTAGATTCTAATAGATCGATGCTCACCTTGTGCAGCTGATCAGTGATGAAGATGAGACGGGTCTTGTGCTGGGAGAGGATGCTCCTCTGGTTGCCAGGCGACGCCGAGGACAGGAGGATCTCCAGGTGTTCAAGGACAAACTCCGCCTGCAATAATAAACGAGGGGGGGGGGGGGACACAGAAAAATTAGAATAACTGTACAACATTACTGATCAAGGTAACCTTCATATTTTATTGCAAATTCACATATAAGTCACTTGATAACAAAACTAAATGGAATTTGTTGATTTCATGACTGTCCACTTTGGAAGGATGGGAATGCAGTAGTATGTGTGCACCTCTATGGTAGCACTGGCTTGAATGCTCCCCCAGGAGTGGAGAGAGTGCCTGACAATTGCTGGATCGATTGTGGGGTGTAGCTGATGACCGAGGAAATATGACTAAATAGACACAGGGCCCACTGGGAGAACAGTGCAAAAGCACTGACGGGTAAACTTTCCTCTGTCTGATCTTAATAAACTTTTAGTTTTATTAACAACATACAAAATTCATATACACTACACCACTGCAAAATATACTGCTTACAATTAGTAGTCGAAAAGATAGTAATTAATATTTCTCACCTCAGATAGAAAATTGGCAACGTCGCCCAGGACTTTCCGCATTTTCTCCAGCTGAGGATTCTTTCCCCGGGGTCCTAGTGATGAGATAGATGAGGTTGACGACCCGAGACCTGATGTTTCGTCGGAGTCGGATTCGCTGGAGGATGATGGCAACTGTGGGTGAGCCTGCACGGTGACATGAAATAACAAAACAGACATTCACTCTCAACTCATGCAGTGAAGACATTTTGATTTAATAATAATGATAATAGGTTTGGATTGATATAGCGCCTAATATGATGCAATTTCATCTTGAAGTGCTTTACACTATTATTACCCCGTCACAGGATACATTGCAACCCATCACACATTGTGTGCACCATCTCCATTCCCTGGGCAGCATATTCTTATAACGTTCATCCTATAAGAGCGTGACCGGGCCTTTAGTCTATGGACACTAAAGGTCATGAATTTGATTCCTGACCATATAGCAATGGGTACTTGGCAGAAATGTATTCCTTAAAATGCTTGAAAGACTTTGAATGTTTCTCTGTGCTTGGGAGGCCAGCAAAATTGAAAAGTCTTGATTTAACTTCCGCAATCTTGCTGCTAAAGAAGTTTTTACAAAATGATGACATAAATGGTACCCTGGGGTACCAAACGAATATCCGCCATTTTGTTTAATTATTTATTTATTTTTTAGGGCTGTACCAGGGTATAGCGTGCATACAATCGCGCGCTGCACTGCATACACAACGCAATACGGTTGTGCTTTGAGTGGACACAAGATGGCGCTACACAACGCGGTACCCCGGGGTACAACGCGGTACCCCGGGGTACCGCGTGTGTCATCAAATGAAGAAATTAATGAAATAAGGATAGCAACTTGGACTCACCATTTTTAGTGCCAGTCTCCGTGCCTTCCTCGCCCTGTTGTGGCACGCTGCGAACGTCCGCTTCCTGTGATGGAGGACGGCCAACTCAACAGCACTCTTGTCAATGCTCCGGTCAGGCTTGATCACATACTCCTGAGGGGTGACGGAAAAGAGAGTGAGACGTTTAACGTTTAAGTGCCAAGTACATGAATGCAAGCTTCCACTGCAGTGATTTGTGCATGACTGCGCACATTGTTAATAGATCATTTGATCATGCATATTGTAATGAGCGATGTACGTTAGTTGTTCTATTAACATATGCACAGCCTATTCTTCTAGAGCTGAGTGTAAGCCTTTCAATGCTTCAGTGTTAATCACCAAATTTGTTGTAACATTGGCCTTACAATTTAAGGCTTAATTAATTGGCACCTTTAGGGTTAAATACAGGCGAAAAAGCTAACAAGTTTGGTTACAAAGAAAAACATCACACCTACTTTAACAGGTTTACATCATTTCATTAGAACCACCATCTTTGTATGGTTTCATTGCGGCTTGACTTATGTTTCTATCATCTCACCTTAAATTTCCACCTCCCCGCATTCATACAGTAGTAGTGGTCATGATGAAAGGGCTTGCCACATTCCCAGCAGAAGTCATAGCCACACTTGCAAACCATGTGGTTGCAGCCATACCCCTTCTCGATTGGGTATGAACATCGGGGGCAGCGCTTTGCCTTCACTTTGACCGTTTCGGTCCTTTTCACCTCTGAAAGAAAAGAAGTTAAAAATGGTTATCACTAACTGGGGAACTTTATCAAAATCCTATAATTAATGCACATCATCAGTCTTTCTGTCCACCAAAACCAAAGATTTATGCAATTTCACGACTAAATGGGCCCACACAGGTACTTAGTATGATTACAAGTCAAAGATAAAACATTACTTTCATAATACAATGACTAGCAAAAACATTTTTCACTTTTCTTTATTTGAAGTATTGTACCGTAATGACGCCTACTATCAAAACCAGTCATAAAAGACTAGAGAATACGGTATGCATTTCAAATTAGAAAATGAAGAAGAAAAAAAGAAGGAAGAAAAAAGTTTTACTTTGAGCACTTGCACAAATTTTGGATGGAAAAAAGTGTCACAGAGAAGAGCAAAAGGATATTTATTTCAAACCAGATTATTAATGCTGAATAGGTAAAACAAGATGACTAACCTATCACATGTTTCGCCTCCTTCCTGTACGCCTCGGCCTGTTCACAGGTAGCGGGCCAGTGAGCCTCCTGCTTGCACTCCGAACACCAGAACATTCCGCACTCGCAGTTCACTGGCACCACACCCCCTCTCCTGGTCCTCAACTGGTTCTGACTGGATCCCAACTGGCAATGACCGGCCAGTGCTAGATTCAGCAGCCGCCCGCAGCGGGGTCTGGGGCACCAATGGAGGTCTCGCTGCAGCATGAGGGCGACATTTGCCTTGTTACCATGGTGACGGGCATATAGCTTGGATGGGAGGAGAGACATTAAGGTGACTTTGTCCACAGCACTGGTACATCCAAATTCCTAAGAAAAATACAGAATTTCACAGGATGAATGAAGTATCAAAAACAAAACAACATTTGTCAAATTTATCAAAATTCATTCCAATAGAAGTCACAGGCCTGTAATTTTATTAGCCATTTATTAGCCTTATAAAATTAAATATCACAAAAAACGACATGATTGTGA
This sequence comes from Echinarachnius parma, assembly GCA_037951105.1. Lineage (NCBI taxonomy): Eukaryota > Metazoa > Echinodermata > Echinoidea > Clypeasteroida > Echinarachniidae > Echinarachnius > Echinarachnius parma. Next base: position 9,232 of record JBAMJV010007149.1, read on the forward strand.
AAGCTTTCAAATTGGTTCCGATTACCACTGCATAGTGTTTATTTTAGAAAATAAACCACATTTATTATTCTGGGACAAAACAGGGTTGAATCTTCAAGGCGTCTACATATAGCACCCCTCTAGAAACGACTGCTGTTTGAATGAAAAAAGAGCCTTATACACAGGTTTTAGCCACTATAACTATTAAGTTTTACAATAACCTTTCTTCACTATAATATAACAATGAAGTCTTACAAGGACATTTCTTCACTAAAACAATTAAGTTTTCTTTTTCTTTAGTACTCAAAAAGTTAAAAAGTCTTACTGGACAGGTGATGTTCGTGTCTCCCCGCTCCACCCTGGCAACCAGATGCCCCCTCCAGCACTCGTCACAGAACCAATGGGCGCAGCTGATGAGCGCTGTGCCGGGACACGTCCCGTCAAACTCACAGAAACAGATGGCGCACGACTCGCTGGCATTGGATGCCCCACCGGCGGGGACCGATTCCCCAGTCTCATAGTCCTCTGATGTCTGGGAGTCGCTAAGAGTCTGTGGGGGTACACAACAAAGATAAATCTTATCTGATTCTCATATTTATTTGTAGTAAGCTTGATTCCAAATTCACAGAGAGTTTCGAGTTAAAATGGAAAATCATATTTATATTACTTTGTTAAGTAATGATTTAAATAATAAAAACTAGGAAATGATTTTTTTCATATTTTCAGGATTTATTTCACTTTAATCCCCAAAATGTATCACAAACAATGTTAAGAAATTATGTTAACAAAATATTGTACCTTCTCTGCCGCCTTGTTAACACTAGTCACATCATAACACCATCCAAGCACTGACTGGACGGTTCCAATGTTGAGAGCGGGTTTGGTCGAGACAGAAGTCACAGAGCCATCAGTCAAATAGCTGCGGATGTTAAAATGAAATAATGCATTTTACAGATTTAGATTCAACAAAGTAAAGCAGTAATCTAATATTTGACAAAAGTAACACAGTTCTGATTTTTACAGACTGTACAGCTCTGAAAATGTTTAAACAAAGGTCCAGAGTGTGACCTTACAAATAATCCATTTTACCACTAGATTTCACATTTGATATTAAAAAATTAAAGTATCTCAAATATGAAGTTAAAACAAATTATATTTTCAAATTTAAAATCTCAGTGTATATGAAGTGGGTTCTTCTTAAGAAAGAATGACTACGTGTAGATATTTATTTATATTTATATTATTTTATAAGCAGTAAAAACATTTGAAGTTACAAGAAGGAAATCTTGACAAACTTACCTTTCAAGAGGCATTGCTGCCACTGATTTGGTGACGGCATTGACCACTTGAGAGAGGTCAGTGGTTTCCAGACCGGTGACGGCATTGTCCAGCATCTCCTGGTTTTCCTTCATTCCACACACCTTCACCCGGACCTCCTCGACCAGACTGCCATCTTGTCTCACGGCCAACCACGAGTCTGGCGCACAGTCGATAATGGTGAAGATGTGGTGACCAGTCTGCCTGAGCATTGAAGCCACTGGATGGTTGCTGTAACCACTCGAGAGTTGGTTGATGATGGAGTCTGTGATGCTGACGGCGAAGCGACGAGGCATGCAGAGCCCCTCGATGTACCCTGAGCCAAACTGCCCTTCCAGTCTCGCAACTGTGATGTCATCAGTATTGATGGACACGGCAACACTTGCCTTCTCGGATGCATTCTCCTCTGGGACAGGGGGAGGAGCTGGGGCGGGGTCCTCAGTCTTCTCTCCTTCCTGGACCTTATCCCGTTTCCTCTTTCGTCGCCTCCTCTGCTTCTCCAACTTCTTGGTGACTTGGATGACGTCCGACGGTCTGGTGAAATAGGGCATTGCAAATTGCTCATCCAGAGGGAAGATCTTACTCTTGGTGTCCACCTTCTCTTTCTGTGGAGATCCTGACGATGTTGCATACTCCCTCTGATAGACTGCAGCGCCCATGCTGCAAGCTCTGTTGTTGACGAGGGTCTCCATGGATACTTGGCACCTTTGATAGGGGTCAGCATCCTGGGTTTCTTCTAGCCAGTCTTCTTCAAAATTCTCTTCCTCGTCCTCCATGAGATAATCAGTCTCCAATTCCCAGAGGCCATCAGCAAATACACTCTGCATGTGGCAATGGGCCGACTTTCCAGTTCGGCTCTTGCTGTTTCTGTTCCTCTTTCCATGGCCTATTAATGCAACAAAAAACAAAAAAGAATGAGCGAATCATTGAGACAAATGCTTCCTTAATTTTGTTACATTTAGATAAATTACTAAAATTGGAAATAAAAAGAAAGTTGTTCAGTTCCATGTGGTACATGTATTGCAGTATGGTATATGACATCAAAAACCACAATAAGAAAATCTGAAGTTGTCTTGTACATACCGCAATCTGAATCGCCAACCATGTTGCAGTAGGTCTGGTAGGTGTGTCTGGGTGCAGCAAGGGTGACATCATATCTTACTGTAGTGACAGGACCACAACCACCCATCTCCCTCGCCTTCTCCTCCTCCATCTCATGTTGATGAATACCTTTCCCCTTCCTCGACCTCCGTCTGTTCTTCTTCCCAAAGTCCTCATCCTCCTCTGTTACCTCCTCCTCGCCTCCCTCCTTCTTACTCAGTTCGTTGACCTCCTTCCTCATCAGGTCGTTGACCTTGGCATACTTCTTCCTCGGCAGCCGCTTGCCCTCTTCCGTTGCAGAGTCGAAGACCCCGATGCAGGAGCGGGTGGCAGAGTAGGAACAGCGGGGTCTGGGGAGCGCATGGTGCTCAACGACGATGCTGCGGTTGGCATGGTTTTCCCCCTCCTCGACGATGTCCTCGATGACCTCCCATCGCTTGGCTTTGTTCAGGGAGTAGTGGACGTCCTTGGAGGAGGTTTCTGTTTGGAGATAAAAAATATAAATGAATGAGCAAAGAAAAAGGGTTTTTCCCGGGATTCACACCCAAGATCTGACCTCTGGGTCACTAGACCCTAGACAGATATAACCGTCTCTTCATGGGATTTATTATATATCGGATTTTGTACACTATCCCATTACGAGACGGTAATCTTGAAGTGTTCGCGCTGTGTGGGAGTAAATCTGCCATAGACCCTGTGGTTAAGGCGGCCATTTCGTCTATTTTTAAGCCGGACACAATGAATGGGAGTGCTGGTTTATCTCTCAAACCTATTCACTGCTCGTGAAAAGAATTTATAATGATAAAAAAAGACAATAAGTAAAGGATTATTTCATGTGAAATGTGGTCCGTCTAGGGTTAATAACGTTAACTTTTTTTAGAAAGTGACACATTGTGATATTATTTCTAAGTATAACTGTATAGTCTAGCAACAATAAAGAATTGTAACAACATAAAATGTGTGGAGAGTAAAATAAAATACTATTCTGAAATGCCATGTAACCGTTTTAAATATTTTTGATGCAAGCATGCCGACGGAGGCAGGTGTATGACAGCATTTGAATAATATAAAATAAATTAACCTTGCAAAATTGTTTTCATTACATAATTAATATAACCAGTTCCTTTCAAAGGCAAGGGGTTAATTACACCATTATCCTACCTCGGGTGTCAAAAGCTCCCCTCTCCAACTGCTTCTTCATGGCTGCCTTGGCCTGCCTCTTGATCGCACCATGTGCCTCAGCAACCAGCTTCGTTTCAACGAGGACGCTCTGCTGGGCGTGGATCTGCTGGTAGGAGAAAGGCAGTCGTCTCACATTCTGGCTGGTGTTAACACCAAAGCGGGTTCCTTCTCTTCGCACCATGATCTTTTCGTGCTCAGCGACTACTTGAGGAGAACAACAAATGAAGTTCTTCTGATGGTAGGTTGGAACTTCTGTGAAATAAATGAGAAAGTATTGTAAGAAATAAGGATTAAGGCAAATGGCAAGCGTCTCACATTCTCACAAAACTGAAGCGGCCGTATTTCTTCTTTTCACACCATTGTCATTGAATGATCTCTTTTTCTTTGCTTGTGCACCCAATGGGCAATGACTGGAGAAGCAGATATACAACTTAAGTTCTTCTGATGGTGGGTAGGTACTTCTTTGAAATTAAATTATGAAGGATTAGAAGAAATAAATAAAATACAAATGTCGATTGTGATTGCCAATTCTGTAGCTCCTAGTAAGTAGTATTAATTCCTTGGAAACCTACAATTAGTCAGAAAATGAGAAATCACCAACAATTTAAGGAATGCATTCGTACTATTATTATTATAAATGATAAAAAAAGTTCTGCCAAAGCCAAAGGATCATTTAATTCAACATGAGAAGTTAAATTCTGTTTCGCGTCACCAGAGATGCACATGTCCCCCATTATTTAAATGTTATTATATGTGGGGAATAAATTACAGACACTTGCACATGCATGCACTCTATTTACGAGTTGGCGCTGAGGTTAGCTAAATAGGCAAGCCTGACTGGTTTGCAGCGCGGGCGGGCACGGGGCGCAGCAGCCTCTCGTGCGCGCTCCAACCAGCTGATACTGCAGCAGCGCGCAGCGTATAGCAACTTACCGAAAAATCAACAGGTGACCGCTGTTAATTTCTCTCTTAAATGCCACGGGCTGAACTCCTCAAAAGCCTTCTCCTTTTCCTGGACCACTCTTTCCTGCTACCTAGCTTTCGGCTTTGCCCTGCTTGCGATCTGAAAACTGAATGGTTCATTTTCACAACTATCACTCAATTTATAAACGTAAAAATTCAGCAAAGTGTTTCCGTCGATTGTGCAATACCTATATTGAGGGGGGGGGGGGGGGGGGTGGGGGGCGTGAATACTGAATACACGTGTCTTTTTTCTGCCGATGACATCATTATAAATACAGACTAGTCGATTTGTTAAATAGGGGATATTCAAATCAGATTTTATTTTATTGTAGAGAATACTCTGACTTTCTTGAGGAACGCAACTATGCGAGATATTAAACATGTATAGAAAAAAGTTTTAGATTACTCTTTTCACATAATATCACGCAATTGTTACGATATATAGTTTGATTATTACAAATTCCCCTCAGCTCGAAATGGACGCGGTCACTTTTGTTCTATTTTTGTACAGAACCAAAACAGCCAGCTCATGACAATGGTATAGCAACCGACACAATTAATCGTTAGCTTGTTAAATTAAAAGTCGTTTATCGATTTTTATCATAATGCAAGGCATCTAGATTATTATAATTTGATGTTCAGTATTGATAGGAGATCGAGGTAGATCATTATATCAGTATCATCATCCCGATGAAAATTGGCAGATGACATCATAATAAAAAATTATACATGCATGGGTAGTAGCCTATTGCCTGACCAGTCCGGTAGATCTTATGTATATATTACTAGCATATGTGTCTTCTGAATATTGTTTTTCGAACTGAGAAAATTGTATTTATCTTTATTGGTAATAAATAAGTAAAGCATTTTTAAGCATATTAACAGAAAACCGAAGGCCTGTATAGAGACATTTTTGTCTACACTATAGTATAACCGATACATACGATTTGGGATATCATGTCTAACGTTATGCTTTATTATTGATTTAGATAGCGTTATTGTTAATGTATTATAGTGGTTGAGGGAGGGGGGCTATGTGCCCCACTAATTTGCTTTACTGAATAATAACTAACATAAGGGGCGGAAAACATGTAAAAATAAAGAAATACATACGATGTGACCACCCCCCCCCCCCCCGCCCCGATCATTCACATGCTCCCCCAATCAGCCAGCGAGGGTACGCCACTGTGATGTATTATTGTATTCGAGTGGTGTAGCTAAGAGAGGGGGCTGGGGGGGGGGGGGGTGGCGGGGGTATGCCTGCAATAATTTGCCCATAACAATAATAAACATAAGGGGAAATCTGTGTGAAAATAATCATGTGTGCTTCAACTCCACACCCCCCCCCCCCCCCCCCCTCCCAATCAACCAGACCAAGCTACACCACTGTGATGTATTATTGTATTCCAGTGTTGTAGGCTAGCGCAGATGCTTGACATACTTTCCCCCTCTGCACAAACTGTGTACACATACAACCCCCCCCCCCTCTCCCCCCGGCCCCCCCACAAAAACATACACACCCACTCACACACAAACATATACATAAACACACACACACACACCCACACATTCATGAGCACATACAGACAAACAGACATGCATACAAAACATAATCAACTCACACAAAAGTAATAACAACAAGACAAGTGTGGTATGTATTACTATGAATTAATCTGACAGTTTTACTTTCCACTATAAAGTACAGCTGTCTGTATTTTAGTAGCAATAAAATAGTTCAAGTTCAAGTACATAATTTCTACTAGTAAATATGTTACACATAATTATACTAAATACGTTTGGTTTTCTATGTTAGATCAGCATAGAAACATACAATACTTTTTTACACATAGATACTGAAAAAGGGTGAAATTAAAACATGTAAATTTTCCACATGGTTATTAAAATTAGGTCGAACTACACAAGGATGATACAATGGAAGAATGAAGTAGTGAACTCAATTGCACTTTATGAAAACAATTTTTGGAGAGAAACATGTAGAATGTGTAGTCCAATTATAAGCTTTGTCTAACATCTTAACGGCTAAATATCTTTAAATACAACATTTAATATACTGAATCATAGAGAATGAACCATGCATTAGAAACAACTGTTCCTGAACAGAAAGACCAAAATACTACACAGATCAGACACCTACTTTTCATTTAGTTCACAGGTCTATAAAGACCACAGTTGTCTTTATATGGACAGGTCAACTTGATTAAGAGAAAAGAAAAATGTATACTCATCATTTTCTAGCAAAATAAATTTGAACAAAATGTAACTGAATTAATTTGTTATTTTCATACTTCATTGATTTGCTACCTTGAAAGTACAGACTAAAAGGGCAATAATTATAATAACACAGGTATGTAGCATGTTGGGGCAGAATAGTTGTTCAGCTAATAATTATTCTCATTTTCTCTTCGCTTATTGATGCATGGTTGCCATGGCAATGAGCCAAAGACAACTCTTCCCAATGTAATACGGCACAACAATTTGAACTTTGTATAAATATAAAGTAATCGTTTACAGTTTGTATTTTAATAATTTGTCCTGCATGCATTTTAAGATGTACATACGATAATGTTTTTGTTGTTGTAGATAAACTTTAAACTTCAAAATACTTCAAAATACATGTGGTGGATACAGTTATCTCATACAACAGGGTGAGATTTGAAAACGTGCAGTTCTATAAATAAACTTTTGTTTCCTGATGGCCCCATTGGGCAATACAAATCAAGGCTTTTCAATTTTAATGGCCTCAAGGGAGATTTTGCTGCTACCGAAATAACTAAAAACATATAATGTATGATATATTTTGTTGCAAAGTCTCGCAAATAAAATGTTGAATCAATGAAATGTTGGAGCCAACATCTCCTACAAATCAATGTTTACTGGCTATAAGCTTCTGACAACTCATCCAAAAATGCAGCATATGGCCGCCACACTAATCAACAAAGGGAAGGCTACAACAGGTCCATGCTGTTGCCAAGCGTTGCCGCTACAATGGCTGTCAAAAGGATGGCTACAAAAAGTTCACTCTTCAGTGGTTGTATGGACCACAATGTTGCTAAGACGTTGCCGCTAAAATGGCTGTGAAAAAAATGGCTACAACAACTTTACTCTTCAGTGGTTGCATGGACCATGCTGGTGCTAAGACGTTGCGACTACAATGTCTGTCAAAAGGATGGCTACAACAAGTTTACTCTTCAGTGGTTGCAGGGGTCATGCTGATGCAGAGTCGTGTTGCTGTTACTGCAATCAGCTTCAGACAACTCTTCCCACAATGCAGCATGTGCTCGACTTTCCCCATGTCCAATTTGGCCTCTCCATTCAGGATCTAAAACAAAAGAATGAGACATTAAAACAAAAATAAGTGTCTGTATTGTAGGAAGGGGAACAGGTAACTAATGGGTTTGCTATTGAAGAAATACCATATCTAAATGGTCCTATTCTTATAAGTATGTTTATAATGCTCACCTTTCTTAAAATGTATGCTTTATTTATGCATATAATAATAATAATGTTTCAATTAATATAGCACCTAATATGATTGATAATCATCTCTAAGCGCTTTACAATGATATTATTACCCCGGTCATAGGATACAATGCAAACCAGCACACATTGTGTGCACCATCTCCACTCCCTGGGGAGCATTCCTTCCAAGCGGCTCATGGGCATTGAGAAGATCGTTCACATAAAGGCTTTCACCTCCTACCATGGTAATACATGGTATCAAATATTGCCATAAGAAGTATTCTTTTGCTGCTGATGAAAAACAAAATATTACAAGAGCAGAATAGAAATAGCAAGACAGGGAGTGAGAAAGTTTGAGAGAGGGGAAGAGAGAGAAAGAGTAGGAAATAGATAGGGAGTTGGAGGGAAAGAGAGCAAGGGAGAGAGAGTTGGTGGGACAGGGAGCAAGGGAGGGAGAGTTGGAGGGACACGGAGCAACGGAGAGGGGGAGTTGGAGGGAAACAGAGCAAGGGAGAGAGAGTTGGTGGGACAGGGAGCAAGGGAGGGAGAGTTGGAGGGACACAGAGCAAGGGGGAGGGAGAGTTGGAGGGACACAGAGCAAGGGAGAGGGAGAGTTGGAGGGAAACAGAGCAAGGGAGAGAGAGTTGGTGGGACAGGGAGCAAGGGAGGGAGAGTTGGAGGGACACAGAGCAAGGGAGAGGGAGAGTTGGAGGGAAACAGAGCAAGGGAGAGAGAGTTGGTGGGAGAGGGAGCAAGAGAGGGAGAGTTGGAGGGAAACAGAGCAAGGGAGAGAGAGTTGGTTGGACAGGGAGCAAGGGAGGGAGAGTTGGAGGGACACGGAGCAACGGAGAGGGGGAGTTGGAGGGAAACAGAGCAAGGGAGAGAGAGTTGGTGGGACAGGGAGCAAGGGAGGGAGAGTTGGAGGGACACGGAGCAAGGGAGAGGGAGAGTTGGAGGGACACAGAGCAAGGGAGAGGGAGAGTTGGAGGGAAACAGAGCAAGGGAGAGAGGGGGAGACTGATGTACTCTCTAGATTCTAATAGATCGATGCTCACCTTGTGCAGCTGATCAGTGATGAAGATGAGACGGGTCTTGTGCTGGGAGAGGATGCTCCTCTGGTTGCCAGGCGACGCCGAGGACAGGAGGATCTCCAGGTGTTCAAGGACAAACTCCGCCTGCAATAATACACGAGGGGGGGGGACACAGACAAATTAGAATAACTGTACAACATTACTGATCAAGGCAACCTTCATATTTTATTGCAAATTCACATATATGTCACTTGATAACAAAACTAAATGGAATTTGTTGATTTCATGACTGTCCACTTTGGAAGGATGGGAATGCAGTTTAGTATGTGTGCACCTCGATGGTAGCACTGGCTTGAATGCTCCCCCAGGAGTGGAGAGAGTGCCTGACAATTGCTGGATTGATAGTGGTGTGTATCTGATGACCGAGGAAATATTACTAAATAGACACAGGGCCCACTTTGAGAACAGTGCAAAAGCACAGACAAATAAACAAAACTTACCTCTGTCTGATCTTAATAAACTTTTTGTTTTAACAACATAGACAAATTCATATACACTACACCACTGCAAAATATACTGCTTACAATTAGTAGTCGAAAAGATAGTAATTAATATTTCTCACCTCAGATAGAAAATTGGCAACGTCGCCCAGGACTTTCCGCATTTTCTCCAGCTGAGGATTCTTTCCCCGGGGTCCTAGTGATGAGATAGATGAGGTTGACGACCTGAGACCTGATGTTTCGTCGGAGTCGGATTCGCTGGAGGATGATGGCAACTGTGGGTGAGCCTGCATGGTGACATGAAATAACAAAACAGACATTCACTTTCAACTCATGCAGTCAAGACATTTTGATTTAATAATAATGATAATAGGTTTGGATTGATATAGCGCCTAATATGATGCAATTTCATCTTGAAGTGCTTTACACTATTATTGCCCCGTCACAGGATACACCGCAACCCATCACACATTGTGTGCACCATCTCCATTCCCTGGGCAGCATATTCTTATAACGTTCATCCTATAAGAGTGTGATCGGACCTTTAGTCTATGGACACAAAGGTCATGAATTTGATTCCTGACCATATAGCATGACATTTTGTCCACATTCGCAAGTAAAGTCAATGGGTACTCGGCAGAAATGTATTCCTTAAAATGCTTGAAAGACTTAGAATCTTTCTCTGTGCTTGGGAGGCCAGCAAAATTGAAAAGTCTTGATTTAACTTCCCCAATCTTGCTGCTAAAGAAGTTTTTAAAAAATGAAGAAATAAATGAAATAAGGATAGCAACTTGGACTCACCATTTTTAGTGCCAGTCTCCGTGCCTTCCTCGCCCTGTTGTGGCATGCTGCGAACGTCCGCTTCTTGTGATGGAGGACGGCCAACTCAACAGCACTCTTGTCAATGCTCCGGTCAGGCTTGATCACATACTCCTAAGGGGTGACGGAAAAATAGAGTGAGACGTTTAACGTTTAAGTGCCAAGTACATGAATGCAAGCTTCCACTGCAGTGATTCGTGCATGACTGCGCACATTGTTAATAGATCATTTGATCATGCATATTGTAATGAGCGATGTACGTTTAGTTGTTCTATTAATATCATATGCACAGCCAGACAGCCTAATCTTCTAGAGCGGAGTGTAAGCCTTTCAATGCTTCAGTGTTGATCACCGAATTTGTTGTAACATTGGCCTTACAATTTAAGGCTTAATTAATTGGCACCTTTAGGGTTAAATGACCGAGCATGGTGGCTTAGCGGTTAGAGTGTCCGCCTCATGCACGGGAGGTCCCGGGATCGAACCGAGACCGGGTCATACCAAAGACTTTAAAAATGGTACTTCCTGCCTTCTAGCCAGACACTCCGAATTTATAGAATGGAGAAGGGAAAGTTAATCACACGAGTTACCAGAGGACTTGCCCCCTTCTGTAACTTTCGCTACATTTGGTAGACGTGTGGCCTAGGGCTAATGAAACGGAGATAGGCGCCGCCTTATGTGCCAACATTGGTACGGGAAAGACTTTAACTAACTTAACTTTAGGGTTAAATACAGGCGAAAAAGCTAACAAGTTTGGTTACAAAGAAAAACATCACACCTATTTTAACAGGTTTACATCATTTCATTAGAACCACCATCTGTGTATGGTTTCATTGCAGCTTGACTTATGTTTCTATCATCTCACCTTAAATTTCCACCTCCCCGCATTCCTACAGTAATAGCTGTCATGATCTAAGGGCTTGCCACATTCCCAGCAGAAGTTATAGCCACACTTGCAAACAATTTCGTCGCAGCCATACCACTTCTCGATTGGGTATGAACATCGGGGGCAGCGCTTTGCCTTCACTTTGACCATTTCGGTCCTTTTCACCTCTGAAAGAAAAGAAGTTAAAAATGGTTATCACTAACTGGGGAACTTTATCAAAATCCTATAATTAATGCACATCATCAGTCTTTCTGTCCACCAAAACCAAAGATTTATGCAATTTCACGACTAAATGGGCCCACACAGGTACTTAGTATGATTACAAGTCAAAGATAAAACATTACTTTCATAATACAATGACTAGCAATAACATATATATATTCATTTTTCACTTTTCTTTATTTGAAGTATTGTACCGTAATGATGCCTACTATCAAAACCAGTCATAAAAGACTAGAGAATACGGTATGCATTTCAAATTAGAAAATGAAGAAGAAAAAAGTTTTACTTTGAGCACTTGCACAAATTTTGGATGGAAAAAAGTGTCACAGAGAAGAGCAAAAGGATATTCATTTCACACCAGATTATTAATGCTGAATAGGTAAAACAAGATGACCAACCTATCACATTTTTCGCCTCCTTCCTGTATGCCTCGGCCTGTTCACAGGTAGCGGGCCAGTGAGCCTCCTGCTTGCACCCCGAACACCAGAACATTCCGCACTCGCAGTTCACTGGCACCACACCCCCTCTCCTGGTCCTCAACTGGTTCTGACTGGATCCCAACTGGCAATGACCGGCCAGTGCTAGATTCAGCAGCCGCCCGCAGCGGGGTCTGGGGCACCAATGGAGGTCTCGCTGCAGCATGAGGGCGACATTTGCCTTGTTACCATGGTGATGGGCATATAGCTTGGATGGGAGGAGAGACATTAAGGTGACTTTGTCCACAGCACTGGTACATCCAAATTCCTAAGAAAAATACAGAATTTCACAGGATGAATGAAGTATCAAAAACAAAACAACATTTGTCATATTTATCAAAATTCATTCCAATAGAAGTCACAGGCCTGTAATTTTATTAGCCATTTATTAGCCTTATAAAATTAAATATCACAAAAAAACGACATGATTGTGAAAGCTTTCAAATTGGTTCCGATTACCACTGCATAGTGTTTATTTTAGAAAATAAACCACATTTATTATACTGGGACAAAACAGGATTGAATCTACAAGGTGTCTACAGATAGCCCCCTCTAGTAACAGCTGCTGTCAATTGAATAAAAAAGGCCTTCCAATTGAGTTATTAAGATTTGATCCTAATATTCAAGCATCGGAGTATGATAGCTATCAGTTTTCAATAATACACATGATTGTGAAAGCTTTCAAATTAGTTCTGATTAACTCTGTATAGTGTTTATTTTAGAAAATAAACCACATTTATTATTCTGGGACAAAACAGGGTTGAATCTTCAAGGTGTCTACATATAGCCCCCTCTAGAATGAATGACTGCTGTTTGAATGAAAAAAGAGCCTTCTATCTGAGATATTAAGAACTGTTTCTAACATTCAAGCATGGGAGTATGATAGCTATAATACACAGGTTTTAGCCATGATACCAATTAAGTTTCACAAAAACTGTTATTCACTATATAACAGCTAAGTTTTCTTTTCTCTTACTATTCAAAAAGTTAAAAAGTCTTACTGGACAGGTGATGTTCGTGTCTCCCCGCTCCACGCGGGCAACCAGATGCCCCCTCCAGCACTCGTCACAGAACCAATGGGCGCAGCCGATGAGCGCTGTGCCGGGACACGTCCCGTCAAACTCGCAGAAACAGATGCTGCACGCCTCACAGGCATTCGATGCCCCACCGGCGGGAACCGATTCCCCAGTCTCATAGTCCTCTGAGGTCTGGGAGTCGCTATTAAGAGTCTGTGGGGGTACACAACAAAGATAAATCTTATCTGATTCTCATATTCATTTGTAGTTAGCCTGATTTCAAATTCACAGAGAGTTTGAGTTAAAATGGAAAATCATATTTATATTACTTTGTTAAGTAATGATTTAAATAATAAAAACTAGGAAATTATTACTTTTTTATTTTCAGGATTTATTTCACTTTAATCCCCCAAAATATATCACAAACAATGTTAAGAAATTATGTTAACAAAATAGTGTACCTTCTCTGCTGCCTTGTTCACACTAGTCACATCATAACACCATCCAAGCACTGACTGGATGGTTCCAATGTTGAGAGCGGGTTTGGTCGAGACAGAAGTCACAGAGCCATCAGTCAAATAGCTGTGGATGTAAAAATGCAGATTTTAGATTCAGGTTTAACATTTAGATTTAGATTTAACAAAGTGAAGCAGTGAAGAGGTAATTTAATATTTGACAAAAGTAACACAGTTCTGATTTTTACCGACTGTACAGCTCTGAAAATGTTTAAACAAAGGTCCAGGGTGTGACCTTACAAATAATCCATTTTATCACTTGATTTCACATTTGATATTCAAAGATTAAAGTATCTAAAATATGAAGTTAAAACAAATTATATTTTCAAATTTAAAATGATACCCCTGCAAGAGAATTCAGCAATGTTTCGTTATCAGAAAGAGCAGATCATTTGAAAGAATCTCAGTGTACATGAAGTGGGTTCTTCCTAAGATTAAGAAGGAATGACTACATGCAAATATTGTTTTATACATGTAAGCAGTAAAACATTTTCATTCAATTCACAACATTTGAAGTTACAAGAAGGAAATCTTGACAAACTTACCTTTCAAGAGGCATTGCTGCCACTGATTTGGTGACGGCATTGACCACTTGAGAGAGGTCAGTGGTTTCCAGACCGGTGACGGCATTGTCCAGCATCTCCTGGTTTTCCTTCATTCCACACACCTTCACCCGGACCTCCTCGACCAGACTGCCATCTTGTCTCACAGCCAACCACGAGTCTGGTGCACAGTCGACAATGGTGAAGATGTGGTGACCAGTCTGCCTGAGCATTGAAGCCACTGGATGATTGCTGTAACCACTCGAGAGTTGGTTGATGATGGAGTCTGTGATGCTGACGGCGAAGCGGCGAGGCATGCAGAGCCCCTCGATGTACCCTGAGCCAAACTGCCCTTCCAGTCTCGCAACTGTGATGTCATCAGTATTGATGGACACGGCAACACTTGCCTTCTCGGATGCATTCTCCTCTGGGACAGGGGGAGGAGCTGGGGCGGGGTCCTCAGTCTTCTCTCCTTCCTGGACCTTATCCCGTTTCCTCTTTCGTTGCCTCCTCTGCTTCTCCAACTTCTTGGTGACTTGGATGACGTCCGACGGGCTGGTGAAATAGGGCATTGCAAATTGCTCATCCAGAGGGAAGATCTTACTCTTGGTGTCCACCTTCTCTTTCTGTGGAGATCCTGACGATGTTGCATACTCCCTCTGATAGACTGCAGCGCCCATGCTGCAAGCTCTGTTGTTGACGAGGGTCTCCATGGATACTTGGCACCTTTGATAGGGGTCAGCATCCTGGGTTTCTTCTAGCCAGTCTTCTTCAAAATTCTCTTCCTCGTCCTCCATGAGATAATCAGTCTCCAATTCCCAGAGGCCATCAGCAAATACACTCTGCATGTGGCAATGGGCCGACTTTCCAGTTCGGCTCTTGCTGTTTCTGTTCCTCTTTCCATGGCCTATTAATGCAACAAAAAACAAAAAAGAATGAGCGAATCATTGAGACAAATGCTTCCTTAATTTTGTTACATTTAGATAAATTACTAAAATTGGAAATAAAAAGAAAGTTGTTCAGTTCCATGTGGTACATGTATTGCAGTATGGTATATGACATCAAAAACCACAATAAGAAAATCCGAAGTTGTCTTGTACATACCGCAATCTGAATCGCCAACCGTGTTGCAGTAGGTCTGGTAGGTGTGTCTGGGTGCAGCAAGGGTGACATCATATCTTACTGTAGTGACAGGACCACAACCACCCATCTCCCTCGCCTTCTCCTCCTCCATCTCATGTTGATGAATACCTTTCCCCTTCCTCGACCTCCGTCTGTTCTTCTTCCCAAAGTCCTCATCCTCCTCTGTTACCTCCTCCTCGCCTCCCTCCTTCTTACTCAGTTCGTTGACCTCCTTCCTCATCAGGTCGTTGACCTTGGCATACTTCTTCCTCGGCAGCCGCTTGCCCTCTTCCGTTGCAGAGTCGAAGACCCCGATGCAGGAGCGGGTGGCAGAGTAGGAACAGCGAGGTCTGAGGAGCGCATGGTGCTCAACGACGATGCTGCGGTTGGCATGGTTTTCCCCCTCCTCGACGATGTCCTCGATGACCTCCCATCGCTTGGCTTTGTTCAGGGAGTAGTGGACGTCCTTGGAGGAGGTTTCTGTTTGGAGATAAAAAATATAAATGAATGAGCAAAGAAAAAGGGTTTTTCCCGGGATTCACACCAGTGTTGTGTGACTCGAGTCCGGTCTCGGACTCGAGACCGGACTCGAGTCCGTTTTTGCCGGACTCGGTCTCGGACTCGGACTCGAAGGTTCATGACTCGGACTCGGACTCGGACTCGGGGCCCGTGACTCGATGACTCGGCGACGAGCCCGACACGAGACCGGGGAATTTTGGCGCTAATGCAGTTCGTATCCAAACGGATATCTCGTTTCCACTCGCCGAAATTTCATCAAAATTTCACGCAATATTTTCAAATTTCAGCCACATCGGATCACGGAGTAGTAGTCCACTGCCTGCCCTGGACTGTCTTCCGTGTTTCTACTTTTGGAGGAAGTTCTTTCACAGCTTTTATGTATCAATCAGAATCAATATACCATTTTATTTATTTATGTTTTCTATTTTTTTTAATTTTATAGATATCTCAAAGGGATAGTTGAGTTTTGAGGGCGCTACACAAAATAATGTATCTGTTAGAAAATGAAAAACTGAGTGTCAAATTTGAAAGAGCATTCCATTTTAATGGCAGAATAAACTTTATTTGATAAAAATCGGTTCAGAAACGGCTGATATAACCATAAACATATCCATTTGTAATAAATGTGGGGCCCCACAAGTATTCGATAATTTTGGACTAGCCATTAAAATTTGTTTCAAAATGCTTCCTCTTTTCAAAATTGTTCAAAGGAGGTTTTAAGATATTTGCTGATTATCTCTCTATATAATCACCATTTCAACGAAACATTACATGCACAATATCTTATTTTAAATGGTTTAAATAAATGCGTTTTTTAAAACGCCCTCTTTAGTTTAAACAGCTCTTTTTAATGATAATAGGCATTGAAACTTGGTCGTTTGTAATTGTTAAATTCCTTTTGAGCATGGTTGAATTATAACTATTAGTTTGTAATGTAATGGTGCAGGTTTTGGTTACTAAAATTAAGTTTTTACTAAAACTGTACTCTCTCTACCAGAACTCAACTATCCTTTTAACCTAGGCCGGTCAATGGTTTCGCAGCGAGTTCTGCAGCAATTTTCGAAGGGGAAGGAACTTCTTTCACAGCTTTTATATATCAATATTATCATTTATTTATTTTTTAATTATTTATTTATTTATGTATTTATTTATTTATTTATTTATCTATTTATCTATTTATTTATGTAATTTAATTTATTCATGCATTCATTCATTCATTTTTTAATTTTTTTAAATTAATTAATTCATTAATTAATTTATTTATTTATTTATTCATTCATTCATTTTTTTCATTTTTAAAAAAATGTTTATCTTTTTTTATTTAATGATTTTTTTTATTTTTTTATTTTTTAATTTTTTTTTCTTTTTTTATCTAATGATTTTTTATTTTTTCATTTGTTTATTTTTTTATTTTTTTATTTATTTATTTATCAATTAATTTATTATTATTATTTTTTTATTTATATTTGCACATGTGCCGGACTCGGACTCGGACTCGGACTCGGACATGCCGGACTCGGACTCGGACTCGGACTCGAAGGTTCATGACTCGGACTCGGACTCGGACTCGGACATGCCGGACTCGGACTCAGACTCGGCCTCGGACTGACTGGACTCGGACACATCACTGATTCACACCCAAGATCTGACCTCTGGGTCACTAGACCCTAGACAGATATAACCGTCTCTTCATGGGATTTATTATATATCGGATTTTGTACACTATCCCATTACGAGACGGTAATCTTGAAGTGTTCGCGCTGTGTGGGAGTAAATCTGCCATAGACCCTGTGGTTAAGGCGGCCATTTTGTCTATTTTTAAGCCGGACACAATGAATGGGAGTGCTGGTTTATCTCTCAAACCTATTCACTGCTCGTGAAAAGAATTTATAATGATAAAAAAAGACAATAAGTAAAGGATTATTTCATGTGAAATGTGGTCCGTCTAGGGTTAATAACGTTAACTTTTTTTAGAAAGTGACACATTGTGATATTATTTCTAAGTATAACTGTATAGTCTAGCAACAATAAAGAATTGTAACAACATAAAATGTGTGGAGAGTAAAATAAAATACTATTCTGAAATGCCATGTAACCGTTTTAAATATTTTTGATGCAAGCATGCCGACGGAGGCAGGTGTATGACAGCATTTGAATAATATAAAATAAATTAACCTTGAAAAATTGTTTTCATTACATAATTAATATAACCAGTTCCTTTCATAGGCAAGGGGTTAATTACACCATTATCCTACCTCGGGTGTCAAAAGCTCCCCTCTCCAACTGCTTCTTCATGGCTGCCTTGGCCTGCCTCTTGATCGCACCATGTGCCTCAGCAACCAGCTTCGTTTCAACGAGGACGCTCTGCTGGGCGTGGATCTGCTGGTAGGAGAAAGGCAGTCGTCTCACATTCTGGCTGGTGTTAACACCAAAGCGGGTTCCTTCTCTTCGCACCATGATCTTTTCGTGCTCAGCGACTACTTGAGGAGAACAAATGAAGTTCTTCTGATGGTAGGTTGGAACTTCTGTGAAATAAATGAGAAAGTATTGTAAGAAATAAGGATTAAGGCAAATGGCAAGCGTCTCACATTCTCACAAAACTGAAGCGGCCGTATTTCTTCTTTTCACACCATTGTCATTGAATGATCTCTTTTTCTTTGCTTGTGCACCCAATGACTGAGAAGCAGATATAAAACTTAAGTTCTTCTGATGGTGGGTAGGTACTTCTTTGAAATTAAATTATGAAGGATTAGAAGAAATAAATAAAATACAAATGTCGATTGTGATTGCCAATTCTGTAGCTCCTAGTAAGTAGTATTAATTCCTTGGAAACCTACAATTAGTCAGAAAATGAGAAATTACCAACAATTTAAGGAATGCATTCGTACTATTATTATTATAAATGATAAAAAAGTTCTGCCAAAGCCAAAGGATCATTTAATTCAACATGAGAAGTTAAATTCTGTTTCGCGTCACCAGAGATGCACATGTCCCCCATTATTTAAATGTTATTATATGTGGGGAATAAATTACAGACACTTGCACATGCATGCACTCTATTTACGAGTTGGCGCTGAGGTTAGCTAAATAGGCAAGCCTGACTGGTTTGCAGCGCGGGCGGGCACGGGGCGCAGCAGCCTCTCGTGCGCGCTCCAACCAGCTGATACTGCAGCAGCGTATAGCAACTTACCGAAAAATCAACAGGTGACCGCTGTTAATTTCTCTCTTAAATGCCACGGGCTGAACTCCTCAAAAGCCTTCTCCTTTTCCTGGACCACTCTTTCCTGCTACCTAGCTTTCGGCTTTGCCCTGCTTGCGATCTGAAAACTGAATGGTTCATTTTCACAACTATCACTCAATATATAAACGTACAAATTCAGCAAAGTGTTTCCGTCGATTGAGGGGGAGGGGGGGGGGGGGGGCGTGAATACTGAATACACGTGTCTTTTTTCTGCCGATGACATCATTATAAATACAGACTAGTCGATTTGTTAAATAGGGGATATTCAAATCAGATTTTATTTTATTGTAGAGAATACTCTGACTTTCTTGAGGAACGCAACTATGCGAGATATTAAACATGTATAGAAAAAAAGTTTTAGATTACTCTTTTCACATAATATCACGCACTTGTTACGATATATAGTTTGATTATTATAAATTCCCCTCAGCTCGAAATGGACGCGGTCACTTTTGTTCTATTTTTGTACAGAACCAAAACAGCCAGCTCAATGGTATCACTGACCTCTACTTAGTAGAGGTCAGTGGTTTGTATGCGTTTGTTGTCCCTTCCTTGTTAGGCGTTGTACGTTGCACTATCCGGCGGAATTATTTGTGCATGAAGTAATGGAGACGAATTTCACGACCGGATCATTTTATTTCACAAAGTTTCTATTCGTCGGGTATCCGTTTACGCTATCCGGTGGTATGTGACCGACCGGGCCTTTAAACTCTTTGGCCTATATTAAAGGGGACCATCACATGTGAACAACACATTATTATATGTTTTGGTACCGTTTTGTGATATCGATTAGATACCCAACATTTTGCAAAGGGGTGTGTAATTCATAAACAAAGCAATTAATTTCCACCACTTACGGAACCACTACTATTTCCTGGTTCGTACGGGCCAAACATTAGCGAGTGCGTCAATGTGATTCACGCGCACGTTTGTAGACAATAGAATCCCGGGCGATTCGTTTGCTCTGCACACATTAGTCTTCGCAATTCAGACCGCATGAACGCATGCTTTAGAATGGTGAGGCATTTTCCAATTATATATTTTTTTTCTGGAAACATTTTGTTGTTAACTTGTTGATGGAATGGAATACTAAAGATGTTACCTTTCTTTAATAAGAATATTATTTTTGGGTGGTGGTACCCTTTAACGGGCTCTAAACCTCTTCCTTTTGGGGTCTAATCTTATCATTATGATTGTGATAATGGGGTCTCCAAATTAAGGAAAAGACGAAACCGGTTCACCCAGAAATGAGGAAACAATATCCCCGTTTAGAAGAAATAACGTGATGAACGTAATCACTATTTGAAGAGCTTAATTCCTAAAGGCGATAAATCCACTTTTCATTAAAAAAAAACTAAGATAACGATATTATTAGTACATAAATAAGCTACGTAGCTATCTAGAAAGCCATATTTTAGGACAAATTACACAATCAAAATCAAAATATGGAACGATCAATATTCATATTCTCATATGCATGTGTACAAAATTGGACAAAGAAACCTGCTTTTTTCCAAAGTTGAAAAAGTGGATTTAGTGCCTTTTGGAAATAAGCTCTTCATCAGTGTTTTTTGTTTTTATCAATTAGGGAAGAACGGCTACGATTGAATGATCCCGCAGTGTTTACTTTACAGATTAGTCTAGATAAATACTTATGCATTAATTTAGTCATCATGAAGTAATGAATCGACTGATAGGGCCGTGCATAGGGGTTTCCCCCCGGTTTCCCCTGCAAATACTGAAAGTTTCATTTCCACATTGTTACTCTATGCAATATTGACAGTGATTAATCCGACAGTGATTAATCACGTTAATATAATGACCTAAAAATAATGTGTCTGTAAGTAAATATTGCACATTCATTATGAACATCGATCAGGGATCGATCATGGAGGTTATAAAACACTTCTGAAGAAATAGTTCGACCATATGCAACCTCTATTTATTAGATGTTACAAAAGTCAATACTTAAAATTAATTGGAGAGACATGTTGTTGTTGCTGTTGTTTTGTGTTTATTGCCGTTCTTCATTCATTTTGAGCCAATCTGTTTTTTGTTTTCTTCCTTCTTTTCTCTTTTTTGTTTCAACTCAAATTAATTGCTCCTTTAAACAAAATACATTATGTATCTTTCTAAATGCCCATGATATACACATACCAATATTTCCCATCCGTAAACGATGCAATATAGATTAAAATTGTAATATTATTCAAATTACAATGGTAGGCCTATATACGACTGAGTTACATTATTTTGAATATTTTCCAAGGAAGATTCAAAGTCCTCCCATCTTTGTTGCCATTTAACATAATACTTTTGTTTAATCATACTATTTATTTCACTTTATTACAAATCTCCTTTCCCCCCCCCCCCCCCCCCCCCCTCTCCCAAGCCATGTTTTGGTTCTCTGTCAACCATTTCATTGCATTAAAGGGTACCACCACCCAAAAATAATATTCTTATTAAAGAAAGGTAACATCTTTAGTATTCCATTCCATCAACAAGTTCACAAAAATATGTTTCCAGAAAGAAAAAAATATAATTGGAAACGCATCACCATTCTAAAGCAAGCGTTCATGCGGTCTGAATTACAGAGACTGCAATGTGTGCGGTGAATTGCAATGCGTGCAGAGCGAACGAATCGCCCGGGAATCTATTGTTCACAAACGTGCGCGTGAATAGCTGCATTGGCGCACACGCAATGGTTGGCCCGTATGGAACCAGTAAATAGCAGTGGTTCCGTAAGTGGTGGAAATTAATTGCTTTGTTTATGAATTACACAACCCTTTGCAAAATGTTGGGTATCTATTTGATATCACAAAACGGTACCAAAACATATAATAATGTGTTTTTCTTTGCCTGGTGGTCCCCTTTAATTCCACAATGACTAGTATCCCCTCAAAATGCACCACGATTCCTTGTAAATTCAAATGAGTGCATAATACCATGGAATTATGAGGTCAAACTCCCCTATCCCTGATAATACCAATATTTCATATACAAATGTATCTTCTTTCATTATTTCACTTTTTATGGGCTGTAATTAACTTAATGAGTCACTGTCTCGACAGAAAACCCTAGCCTTAGTATAGGCTTTATGAATTCAAACATACATTTTCAAAACCCAATCACTTATTCAATTATATCAAAAAATACATTTTCAAGTTTACAATCACATTTTTGTCATCTATTTGCCTGCCCGTACCTAAATCTCTTATCGATTTCACTTGTTTTATTTCAATATTTAAACAAATCTATCAGTATACAGTACCCTATTTATAATAACTGTAGCAACCTAATATAATATGTGGAATATAAGAGGTAAACTATAATCTTTTCTGACACAAAACATAACACATGGGACTGTAGGCGGCCCAATGACTGCAAACAACTCGCCTATGAAACGTGATTTCAGCCTTTTGTATGTCATTATCATTTCGATTTGTACAGCCAAATTCCATGTAATGTGCCATCCCTAATCAGAATACAATCAACATTTGTTTTATCTAACGAGAACAATTGGTAAAATTAATCTGAAAAATGTTTACGAATGTTACACACTATCAACAGCGGGTTATCGACGGTCCATGATGATGGTCCCAATATGGCCGCCGTGCGCGCGCGGCGGCCTCATTTTTGAATGGCCAATCAACGTGCAGCCGCCCGTCCATTAGTAGAGGTCAGTGAATGGTATAGAGTACAGAAGCCATGACGTCATAAAATACCGAAAATCAAAAGAATAGGTTATGTATTGACTGAGATATGCCCATCTGAATGAATTTTACTTCAATGGGTACTCAGTGTTATAGTGCACTAGTGCACTATAACACTAATTGCCCATTGACACAAAAATCATTCGGATGGGCATATCGCAGCGAATACGTAACCGATTCCTTTGATTTTCGGTATTTGGACATTATTTGCTATGCTCTTTATGAAAATGAAGTCCAAATTTGAAAATTCGAAAAAAAATGTGTATGACATCATTTATGACATCACACTTCACCACTCTATAGCAACCGACACAATTAATCGTTAGCTTGTTAAATTAAAAGTTGTTTATCGATTTTTATCATAATGCAAGGCATCTAGATTATTATAATTTGATGTTCAGTATTGATAGGAGATCGAGGTAGATCATTTTATCAGTATCATCATCCCGATGAAAATTGGCAGATGACATCATAATAAAAAAATTATACATGCATGGGTAGTATTGCCCGACCAGTCTATTGTTTTTCGAACTGAGAAAATTGTATTTATCTTTATTGGTAATAAATAAGTAAAGCATTGTACGTTTATTAACAGAAAACCGAAGGCCCTGTATAGAGAAATTATTGTCTACACTATATAACCGATACATACGATTTGGGATATCATGTCTAACGTTATGCTTTATTATTGATTTAGATAGCGTTATTGTTAATGTATTGTAGTGGTTGAGGGAGGGGGGCTATGTGCCCCACTAATTTGCTTTACTGAATAATAACTAACATAAGGGGCGGAAAACATGTACAAATAAAGAAATACTTAAGATGTGACCACCCCCCGCCCCTCAATCATTCACATGCTCCACCAATCAGCCAGCAAGGGTACGCCACTGTGATGTTTTATTGTATTTGAGTGGTGTAGCTATGAGAGGGGGCCGGGGGGGTGGGGGGGGGGGGGGGGGGGGGTGGCAGGGGTATATGCCTGCATTAATTTGCCCAAAACAATAATAAACATAAGGGGAAATCTGTGTGAAAATAATAACATAAGGTGTGCTCCTTATAATGTGTGCTTCACCTCCACACCCCCCCCCCCCCCCCCCCTCCCAATCAACCAGACCAAGCTACACCACTGTGATGTATTATTGTATTCCAGTGGTGTAGGCTAGCGCAGATGCTTGACATACTTTCCCCCTCTGCACAAACTGTGTACACATACAACCCCCCCCCCCCCCCCCCCCACACACAGACAACAAACAAACATATACATAAACACACACACACACCCACACATTCATGTGCACATACAGACAAACAGACATGCATACAAAACATAATCAACTCACACAAAAGTAATAACAACAAGACAAGTGTGGTATGTATTACTATGAATTAATCTGAAAGTTTTACTTTCCACTAAAGTACAGCTGTCTGTATTTTAGTAGCAATAAAATAGTTCAAGTTCAAGTACATAATCTCTACTAGTAAATATGTTACACATAATTATACTAAATAAGTTTGATTTTCTATGTTAGATCAGCATAGAAACATACAATACTTTTTTACACATAGATACTGAAAAAGGGTGAAATTAAAACATGTAAATTGTCCACATGGTTATTAAAATTAGGTCAAACTACACAAGGATGATACAATGGAAGAATGACATACCGTATTTGTCGGTGTATTAACCGCACCTTTTTTCTCAAAAAAAAAGCTCCAAAATGGGGGGAGCGGTCAATTCACGGAGATAGGAAAATTGTACACGCAAATTGCCTAGCCAGCGCCGGGCCTTAATTACGATGCGGTTAATACACGGAGATAAGATTCACAAGTGACCAAAGTCCACCTCAGCAAGGCATTCATACTCATACGATGCACGGAAAATACAAGCATATTCCCCCCAAAACAAGTCATGCAGTGTCTTTTGTTTCTCTTTTACCTCTTCCTAAATATTGCTCATTGTTGCTGCGAAAGCGGCTTGGAAGATTCACGATCTTAGTACGAATCCTAACATGCACCCGCGCGACTGGCCGAGCAGCTAGCTCAGGCGGGAATTCTCTTTCCCGACGCGACCCCAAGCCGCCGCCACAGAAATACAATATAAATACTAGAACCCCAACTGAATAAGCGTATAGCGTTTTAACCACAGAGATAGGCCACACCTTTATCAGCAAGTTTTTGAAAATACGCACCGAATGTCATGCAAATGAGGTAGTACGTCAGATTTTTTTCATTTGAATAAATTATCAGACGTGGATTCATTGGATACATTAACACATTACGCAAAAAGCTAAAGTAATTACGCATTGCGCACTTGCAGTTGCCATGGCATTTAAACACGCACTTCTCAGCAAAATTGCGCTTCATAATACCAAAGACGCTTAATTATTCTAATTCATCTCTATTATTTTAATTACGCGCAGTACTAACAGTTACGCGATGTCATGTATTTAATTGCGCACAGTCAAGAAACAGGGGATTTCCCTACTAGGATCAAAATATTGTTTTTCATTGTGACGTCATAACAGAGGCATACCATAAATTCGTGCGTGATAATTGTGAAGTTCGCGCCCGCGCATTATTATGAATGAATTTACGCTAATATAACCATGGCAGCCAGTCGAATTAACATAACAATCGGTGGTTCTCTTCATTACAAATTTGGCCAACTTCCATTTTGAGTTGGGGGGGGCCTGGCCGCCGCCCGGCCCCGCGCCGGTGCGCGCTGGCGGTGTGCATGCTAGCGCTGCGGGTAGCACAGACCCTCGTTCAGGTGATCACGAAAGGCCACGCCGCTGAATGCACACACGTGTGCGATTTCCGCATGTGCTAAATAAGAAATTGGTACGTTGTACACTGTAGCACTCGATATGTCATCAAAATTATGCTAAACTATTGAGTGCTAATACTCAAATAATAATCCACCCTTCAAAACATGTGAGCTGACATGACAACATCGTGATCGTATATGGGTCAGATTTTTGAAATGTGCACTTTTGGCCATTTCCAGACCTTGAGCGCTTCTATCATTTGCTGTGTCTCACCATTAACTCTGATATACCTGTTTTTGGTCTCATATTAAAGAGTATTATTAAGGCTTTCAGAAAATGTATAGTTTTATATCATTTCAAACATTTGGTTTCATGCCACAGGACCTCAAATGTGAAAAAATAGCATAAATTGGCATTTTCCACAAAATTATGAATTTTTTAACCTGATTAAAAAAATATTAATCAACTCTAAAGGCATTAATGTCTATATTTTCTATATTATGTGTCTTGAGCATGTATCACATAAGAATTGGCGGTAGAGCGGCATTGATATGATCTCAGGGTACATTTCAATAGGAAAGGTCATAATAAGTGAACGTCCGTGAACATACATTAAAATCCATACAACCAGAATTCTACTTAGTTGTCAAAACAAAAACTATTGCCAAAACTAAGGGTTGAACTCACTGAACACATTCTACAAAAATTGTTGGCTAACAACTCCTGCTGGCGGAGTAACATTTTTTTGTATGAAATTATACTGGATTTCGTCACGGACGTTCTGTCGTCTTGTATCATCACTGCCCAGCGAAGTGCATCCTAGTCATCAATTGCTGGGGTCAGTCTGATGAACTCACAGTCGGGCCACAGTATTTTGCCTATTTGAAAACTATCTATCAAATACAATGTTTGGTTTGGGCCGAAAACTGATCTTCGTGAACGTCCGTGATGAAAACGAACGTCCGGCAAGAGTAGACCCAATTACGAATCTGAGGCTGCTTATCTGCACGTAGACACCGGTACAGCAATTTTATTTGGCAAGCAGCTAACCAAGAAGCTATATCAGGCATTTTCGAAGCCTTTTGACAACTATTTATGATACGGACGTTCGCTCGGACGTTCGTTCACGGACGTTCGATCATGAAAATTGTTCTAATAATGTTACCATGTTAAACGCTCACATCAAGTTGATACCGTTTGATGTTGTTAGTACATTGTTATGTCTCTCATATCCCAGATAGATTTATTTCCTGCAAGTCATTTAACTGTAACAAACTTATGAAATGTTGTGGTCACGGACGTTCGTTCGTCATTTATGGCCCAAAAAATCTTAGTAAAAGTTCAAGTACTGGCACAATTTGTTGACAGCAGGTGCCCCTTGTGTGTGCCTTTCGACCCAGGTCACTGCCAACCACACATGAATATGTTGATTTTTAGTCACCATCACGGAGGTTCGTTTTACAGTTGAACACCTTGCTTAGCTGTTTTGTAATACCCCTAGATATTATATTTACTTCCACCTGTGCAGCGTGGACATTATACTATAGGAAGGCAAACCCCAAGATTATGATTGTGCACAGTCGCAGGCCTACAAGCGAAAGAAAGCTGTTCAAAACATAATGGTAAAAAGGGGGTATATGGCGCAATAACAACATTGCAACCGAAGGTCTGAGTGGAAACTGTTGCCCCACCCTCTGCAAAACTTGAGACTGTCGGCTCCTCCTCTGCTGCAGGCTTTGAGACTGTTTTCTCATCTGCCTTTCGGATTTAAGTCCAACTAAATGGCTGTATGACGCCAGTTGTTTGAAAAGAAGAGGTACATCACAAAGGTCGTCAGGTACTTGCGAGAGGATAGCGACTTGCTTTACAATATTGACTGTATTAAGAAAAAGCAACAAATACATGCAGACCCCTCTTCACCCCCCCCCCCCCCCCCCTCATAAAAAAGAAAATAAATAAATAAAATAATAATATAATAATGATAATACAAAATAAATACATGATTATATCATAATTTATTCCTGATGTGCAAAGACGCAATATCCAGCCCGTAAGTATGCAGATCTAGACTCGACAAACGCATTTATTATTATGATGACGTATGAATAGGTTTTCAAAGCATCTCTGCTTCAATCTGTTGATAGTGTCAAATTATGTGGTATCGTTTGAAATTATATCTAGCAAGGGATTAGATTTGTTGGACTTCTTCCATTTAATAGAGATTGTAAGATTTATGCATTATTTTGATGACTTCATCGTAATAATACTTATAATATGTTTTTTTGTTCTTTCTTGATATATCAAAAATATTGTTTTTGCTAGGATCATTATAATATTGTACAACTAAATTTCAGCTTTGCGCAATATTTATAATAAACCATTCAAGGTCAACACTGTTCTTAATTCTAATTGAAACATTGAAACCGATTGGAAGCTAACAATTAGGAAACGAGATGTGGGTCAGGAAACATCGGAATTAACTATCAACGTGATTATTTGCTAGATTTAACTTTGACATATTAATGTTATAAAACAATTTATAATCTCTGCAAATTAGATTTAAACAGTTGGCCCTTAAAATGATTGTATTTATTATTATAATTATGCGATTGGTTTTACATTTTATTAAAATATTCTTTCTAAATATAATAATAAAATGCAATAACAAACACATATAATATGTTTAGCGTATATATTTAGCGTAATGGTTTCTATGTATAATATTTCTTTATACAAAACATATACATGTATGATCTAAAATGCAATCTATATGTATTTATTTAAGAAATAATTTATACGAGTATATTATTTACTTTGCTCATGGCTTTTGTTACCCTCAGTTTGTTTTATGTTTTGTGATAATACATATAAGCAGTTCAGCCATATAGCTGGAATAGATAAATATATGTATCTTCAATTAATAAACCATATTCATATACGAATTGAATTGAAATACATGTACAACATACACAAACCAAAATAACAGTTTATATATGAGTCTCCCAAAGTCAAAATACATCTTAAATATATATGGCAAGGTTTGAAACGTGTGATAGGCATACATATTAACATAATTATGTTGGCACTTACATTTATTTCTGTAATTAATTGACTCGAGGGACACTTGGGTACCACTATAGGCAATTCGAGAACGTCCGTGAAATTAATACGAACGTCCGTGACATTAAGACTCGTGTGAGAAACCATCTTCTGGTAACAGGAAAATGGCCTTTATTCTGATTATACATGTTATTTATGATTGCAGAAATGTTGTAAAATCATTTATTTACAGAAGTATAGTGGCATTTCTGTTATAGAGTGCCCAACCGGGGAAAGCCGGTGTAAAATTAGGGGTTACGATTTCCACAGGTCCACTAAGAGTGATAGTTAAGTAGCAGACATGTCATTATAATTAATTCAGATAGCTAAAATCATATCAACTGATCAATTTATATGTTTTATATTGGTCTGGCGGAGATTCAAATAAATGTTGTCATCAATTTCTGTAAGACTGTTCAGGCAGAGAACGTCCGTGAAATTTATGCGAACGTCCGTGAAATTGTAATTAAAAACAATATAGTAAGAAAGAGGGACCAGGCGACTTGGAAATGCTACTTTTATATCTGACTAGGATGTATACATGGTCTCTAGCTTAAATATAATAGGAATAGATAAAGTATTATCATCATATTGTTCTATAAGCATTAAATCAATTTAAACCAATAATAGGACTCATTATAACGACCAGGTCCATGTAAAAACCAAACCATTTAACAAGATTTATTGCAATGTTCAAGTTTGTTTGTATAATGACCCTGTTTTAAAGCCATTTACGAAGAATAGAAACTCTTTTTGATGAGATCAGATCATTCTGCCAACATTCTTGTTTCTGGCGAACGTCCGTGAGCGATATGAAAACTATACTCTCTTTGGTCATGTAATTATGCAATATATGATCTAGACAGCGATTGATCCTATTAACATGCACATTAAAGTATGTGATTCGGGAATACGAGCGTATATAGGTGCGTTCCTAAAAAATGCGGCTAAAGTAAAGCAAAGGTTCCGAATAACATATTATTTTTTAAAAATATAACAATTCAGTCAAAGTTTGGACGTTTGTATTTTCTATTTGGCAAATAAAACATTAATCCACGTTTGGCATACAGAGAGAAGCAAGTCTAAGAAGTAAATTATCCGAATATAAGCTGTATATGACAGAAAATAAATGAGATATATGGGTACTAAATCTATATCTACATAATTCCTCACGGACGTTCGCCTTTTGGAGATGGGTTACTTCAACAGTGAATAAAAACGGAACCACATGGAGTTTCCCAGTATAATGGGGTACGCCTGAAAGCTAGGATTGCATGCTTTCACATTAGATAGATGTCTTTAAATTAAAAAAATTAATTGAATTTTACCCTGTTTGGGCCGAAAAGTGCACTTTTCAAAATTCTGACCCATATATATCAGTACAATGCACTCGCAAGTAACGATCGTAATTTCTTATCCCCTGAAACAGTTTTCAAGAGTAGATTCAACATAATTTGAACTAGAAAGAAGGAATAACATTAAGGTACAGTTTTTTTTAAATCTCCGTTCTGATTGTTTTATTGGTGAAATCTTTGTTTTGTTGTCTAACGTTTTATGTAGTCCCATGTGTAGTGATCCGTGTGGCAAATTCAACAGAAGTTATAGATTCTTCTGCTGTGAAGAAGGCCTGATAATTTTCTTTATTTACTTCGGAGGCTTCAGTAAATAAAACAAAATTCATAGGCAAAACTTCTCTGATAGATAAGCTATTTTTGGTACCTTTCCTAAGAAAATGCTGACCATCTAAAGACTAAAAATCAAGAATTATACTATCAAATTTGTTTTTTTTTTCATGGAAAAATGGCCAAAGTTGGGGGTGCGGTTAATACATCGGAGCGGGTAATACACCGACAAATACGGTAGTGAACTCAATTGCACTTTATGAAAACAATTTTTGGAGAGAAACATGTAGAATGTGTAGTCCAATTATAAGCTTTGTCTAACATCTTAAAGCGCAATGCAACTCAAGAATAGAGTTTATCCTACTTGATATATCGTAATATGCCTTTTTATTATATATAACATAACTCTGACTCAGATTTCTGCTTTGGGAGAAATATGTGAAAACTCTATCGGGTTTACCACTATTCATGCGAACACTGGAGGCCGCCATTATTAGGTGTGTGCGGACCTACGGTCAGTGATATAATGCACTAATGCATTTCAATAGCACCTATTAAAACCATTGTCTGAATACTTGTAGATGCTTTGACGAGTCTGTAAATCAGTGAAAAGCTTTTTGTTCGGCCCGTAGCACACACGTCATAGTTTGCAAAGCATGTCGGGCAATTACAAGAACATGGCCGCTCCCATCACCTTTTGCCGCTGTAAGAATTAGTAAAATGTGGGTATGTTCACGTAAGGATTTCATGGGATCCAGGAGGCCAAAATTGCCAAGTTATGTATCAAATAAAATGTCTGTTCACCCTCTAAACGATAATAATAGCCGAAAGCCATAGTTTCATTGCCCTTTAATGGCTAAATATCTTTAAATACAAAATTTAATATACTGAATCATAGAGAATGAACCATGCATTAGAAACAACTGTTCCTGAATAGAAAGACCAAAATACTACACAGGTCAACTTGATTAAGAGAAAAGAAAAATGTACTCATCATTTTCTAGCAAAATAAATTTGAACAAAATGTAACTGAATTAATTTGTTATTTTCATACTTCATTGATGTGTTACCTTGAAAGTACAGACTAAAAGGACAATAATCATAATAACACAGGTATGTAGCGTGTTGGGGCATAATAGTTGTTCAGCTAAAAAATACACGGTGACAAAGGGCGATTTGCCCCCTGAACCTTTGAAATGTCAAAGTATACTTATTATATATAACTCAATAAAACAAATAAAAGACAAGGATAGGCACTGTGAGCACCAAAAGAGCCCTCTTGAACATTTTCAGGGGGGCTATTTTTCCTCTTTAAGTTTGAAAATAGTCCTCGTGAAAAAAAAATTGTTTTTGCACTGCTGTTGTTGTATTGATTGCAAATGTCAGCAACAAGATTTGTTTCGAGGACCTGGGGTAGCATTCGTTATGTGCTGGGCTATTAGCTGGGTCACAGTCTGTTTAGGTTGCAAGAAGAAACATATTTAATTGATCACAACAAATAATTTGATCATGAGACAAATGAAACACGGAAACAAAGATCATAGGATATCTAAATAATCCAAGTAAGTTCTGTAATTATCCCAATTTGACCGAAATGCTGCATTAACAAATTAGCTCACTGATCATTAAGTAAAAATTAACTATTTCAACAGGCATACCTCTCTGTAATTCATATCATAGAACAAGTTTGTCAAACATCAATTAAGTTTTATTTAATAAATTATAATGCCTCCAGCCACTTTGTGGTCAGTTCATACAGATAATAATTATTTTGTTTTAAATCTCTTTGGAGATGTATACAATGATCATTACACTAAAATAAAAGGGTTCATTCAGCATTTTTAGAGAACAAATATAGTTAATAAGTATTGTAAATACTTTTTGCACACTCGGCTAGTCATTACTGCTTCTTTAACTCCTTGAGTGCCAAGATCGCATGTTTGCGCCACACATTACACACACGATTCCACTTATAGAAACAAAACACAAGTACACACACAACCCACCATACACAACCGTACATCCCTGGCACTCAAAGTGTTTAGCCTCCCATAATGTAGGGAACTCCAAATACTTTTCATGTGCAAAGATGGCTCAACCCAATAACTTGCCCCTTTTAGGGCCCTGTATTACATGATTTACAAATAATAGAATGATTAATCAATTGACCGTATGATCAACAAGTTTGTCGTATGATCAATCAATTGATCTTACAATTAATTGTTATGGGGCCCTGCTGTTTGACTGGACCCAAAAATACTTTCTGGGGTATAATTATGTAGAATGCATGTTGTACAAAAATCAAACAGTCTTGCATGGGTTAATCTTAGCTTACTCTGCATTCCCTGCACAATGCCTTCGTAATTTCCATTCTGACAACTCAACAGGTTCACTTTAAAAAGAAGAGAACTAGTGTGAGTGGTAATTGTCACAATTGGGAGTATTATTACAAATGCGCCTGACCTAGACAAAGTAGCAGCAAAATCAGCTGTACTGTGTCCCTCAATCCGTACCAGGAATGGAGATAACCCACCATGTCACTGAGTGCGATTGCATCTCTCCGAGTAGATGTAGTATTTGTGGCAATGGTAGTAGAATGTGTTACTCATTTTCCACACTGTCTCTTCAAGGAAAATGAAACAAATTAACATATCCGTGCAAATAGTAGAAGAAGTAGTAGTAGTAAGTACTACCAGTCGTTGTATGTTACTCAAATGTCCATGCGTCATCAATAAAATGGAGACACCTCATCATGTCCATGAGAATGCCCTATTACGCTTTACCTAGAAGTAGCAGTAACAGTAGCAATGTGTCATTCAGTTGTTCATAATGCTTCAAGGAAAGGAGAAGCCTCATCCTATAAATAAATCATCAATAAAGATTTGACCGTGTTGGTGATATGATCCTTGTCCGTGTAGGAGAAGCCTCATCCTATAAATAAATCATCAATAAAGATTTGACCGTGTTGGTGATATGATCCTTGTCCGTGTAGGATTCACGTGTCTGTTAATACAGTGAGCAAACACAGAATACCTTACCTGACCGAGTAGTAGCCTGAGTTACTCAATTGTTCATATTGTTTTCGACGAAGAAATTAGAGAAGGAATTCTTTGCACATATGATTTAACCATGATCTTCTTTTATTCCTGGATGACAGCGATAGGTTAGAGCTTGAGAAGCTTTGAACCGATTCCTGTTGTTGTGATACGTTTTGTCTACGCTGGTGACATAAACAGTGAGTAGTAGTGGTAGTAGAAGTAGCATGTGTTTACTCAATTGTTCATATCTTTTTCAAGTAGGAAATTTTTCACACATGATTTCAGCACATTGTTCCTTTATCCCTTGATGGCAGTGATAGGTTTGAGCTTGTGGACCTTTGCACCGATTCCTGAGTTATGACACACGATGACCAAGCTGATGACAATCTGATTACGATGCCCGATCATGTTGGTACAGTGTCCAAACAGATAATGCCCTAAACCTACTGGTAGCATTAATTTAGTATATGTCACTTAATTGTTCATATCGCCTCAAAGAAGAAAAGATGGAATTCTTCGGGCACAAGGTTTTACAAAGATGTTCCTTTATGACAGCGATAGGCCTGAGCTTGAGGACCTTTGCACTGATCCCCAAATTGTGACACATGTTGACAATCTTTGTAAGATTCCTGATCATGTTGATACAGTGCCCAAACAGAGAATGCCCTAAACCTAATAGTAGCAGTAATTTAGTATATGTCACTTAATTGTTCATATCGCTTCAATTCTTTGGGCACAAGATTTGACTCCTTTATCCCTTGATGACAGCGATAGGTCTCAGCTTCAGGACCTTTGCACTGATCCCCGCATCGTGACACGTGTCCACCACGCTGGTCACATCTTTGTAAGATTCCGGTGCCTATTGGAATAAGGAGCAAACACAATAATTGCAGTTTTTCATTTCCATTTCATCATGATAAAATATTTACGAGAAAACATTAAATGTATTATTCTTTTATCAATTTATGTAGTGTTTGTATCAACGTGGATGTTTGGTGAAACTGAGAGCTTTTCAAGTCTCTGTTGCCAAAAGCAAAGCAAGAAGAAAGCTAAGTAAAATGGTTGTCATTGCTTAAAGGGGACAACCAGGCAAATAACAACACATAATTATATGTTTTGGTACCATTTTGTGACATCAAATAGATACCCAACATTTCGCAAAGGGTTGTGGAATTCATAAACAAAGCAATTAATTACCACCACTTACGGAACCACAATTATTTCCTGGTTCCGTACGGGCCAAACATTTGCGAGTGCGCCAATGCTATTCACGCGTACGTTTGGAGACAATAGAATCCCGGACGATTCGTACGCTCTGGACAAAGTAGTCTCGTACATGCAGACCCGTGAACATGTGCTTTAGAATGATGCGTTTTCCAATTATATTTTGTTTTCTTCCTGGAAATATATTTTTGTGAACTAGTTGATGGAATGAACTACTAAAGATGTTACCTTTCATTTATAAGAATATTATTTTTGGGTGATGGTACCCTTTAATATGAACTTATATTGATAGTTATTTGATACATTATTTCTTTATCTCTAGTGTCCAACGAAACAATGTTGGGCGAACAGGTATTAAATGGACATCCACATATATTATAAATACATACATTTTAAAAATAGGAATATAATATTTCAAACAGGGCAGGGGAAACAGACATTACATTTGAATGAGAACATTTCATAATGGATGAAGTTCTTTCAATTGAAATGGGGCACCAAATTGGAATCAATAAATATTCAAATGAACATTAGATAACATCTTAAAGGAATCTAGTAACATTGTCCAAATCCTCAAAACTTAATTGGAACTCTAGTGGTTCTCCCATACCTTGTTGTATTTGTATTAACAATAAAAGCATGGGACAGGTTTTTTTTCTTTCGAATTTCCCTTATACAAAAAAGATATTTACGATTCAAGTGTTCAGATATTAAACTATCCACCGGATAATCGTAACCTTGCACAAAGTCAGTGCAATACATTAATGAATATCAGTTTGTATTTTCGCTCATTACTCGGCCATATAACATCCATTTAATGCGAAATTTTCACACATTCCTCAGTGGACATACTAGATAACAACAATACATATTGTATCAATCATTCATCACTTTTTGCATATTATGTCAACAAAGTTACTAGATCCCTTTAACTCCTAGCTACGTACCTCTTCCATGACAAGTTTAGGTGATGCAACCCTGATGGAGATGCCTTTTTCTGAAAGGTTGCGGAGGACTGTCTGATAGTCCAGTTTCCTCCTAGACTTGGCCCTAGACCAAGCGCGGCCCTGCAAAAAAAAAAGGGGGAAAATAAGATAATTAAAGTTAGACACTATTAGTTACACCCTGCTTGTTCACGCAATACGGGATATATCTACGTTCTGGTTCCATATTCCATGAGGCCGGAGGCCGAATGGAATATGGAACCAGAACGTAGATATATCCCGTATTGCGTGAGAACAAGCAGGGTGTGACGGATTTATCTCTTTAAGTGTATACATTTTTTCAAACATATTTGTACTCACCATCTTGTGCTCTTTCTTGTGCGAATTTGCAGCCATTTTGCTGCTGTGAGCGATATCTAGCCTAGCTATCGCGATATCGATATCGATCGCGATAGCTTTCATTCACGTAATACGGGCTCATCTTCAGTGGTTGAAATCGCCACTGCGCATGTGCACAACGATGAAAAACACGATAATTTACATTAAAACAATAACAACAACAAGACGTAAACAGGTAATACGGGCTCATATTACCCGTTTGATCATTTTGACCAAGTAAATGAGGTAAATACGGGTTTGTCTCAAAGACAAATTGACCAGTCAGATTACAGCAAAATGGCCCACTAAGAGATAAAAGTTATTATCATTTGCTAATCATTTGCTAACTGCCAAAATCCAATTCCATTTTTTAACCACTTGTCTAAGGTGGGCTATGTATGAAATCTATGGGGCTTTTAGAATCTCGTAAGGAACAGGTTAAACTCAATTTGGAAGAAGCAATATATTTTGTATTACACTACATTTAATAACTTTAATAGCGCTCCGACACATCATTAAAAATGTTGTGGACATTCTCATTCCTGTTCTTCCAATAAGGAGAGGCTGACCAGTCATGAGTTGGTCTACCAGGATTTTGTGGGGGTAACTTATAACATTGCAACAAC
The DNA here is from genome assembly GCA_037951105.1 of Echinarachnius parma. Taxonomy (NCBI): domain Eukaryota; kingdom Metazoa; phylum Echinodermata; class Echinoidea; order Clypeasteroida; family Echinarachniidae; genus Echinarachnius; species Echinarachnius parma. The sequence goes on from JBAMJV010007149.1 coordinate 45,552, forward strand.
TTGATTTCGTAATAACTTACAGCGCCGTGACACGTTGTTCCGAACGTGGTGGTCATTCCCTTTTCGGTTCCGGTCAATACATAGCTGCATGTACCCATGGTGCCCCCGATAAGGACCGGCTGACCGGTCATCTGGTAGTCCACTGGGATGAGGGGATGGTGAGGGGGGAAGGCCCTTGTTGACCCCTTCCTGTGCAGGAGCAGTGTCTTCTGGACCCCGTCCATCATGTGTTCTTCAACCTGTGTTCAGAGAGAAGAGGGAGGTAAAGAGATACAATAAACATGAAAATCATAAAATTGTCATGTGTGGGGATGCACATCATGGTTCAAGATTTTAAACTAAGGTTTCTTGTGCACACTGCATAACACTGGGCCAATGTCTATTTCGCACCATGCACAAGGCGTCTGCAGGACGGTATCGCCAACGGATGCCCATTGCCTAAAGGAACGCGGAGGGATGTGTATTAACTCTTTGGGAATTACAAAATCTAGTAGGGAACTTTTTTAAATTTTGAACCTACCTTGGCGATGTTGTGTGAGACGTCGTAAATGACCTGCATGTCAAGGTCATCTGGGGTGGAGTTGAACTGCTTGGCGAAGGCCTGACGCGTCAAGAACGTCATGCTCGACCGGTTGACCCAGGCGTAGTTTGCTGCGGCTGCCATGGACTTGAGATAGTCCTGGCCCTCCTGTGACTGGATGCGGGCGCACGCCAGTTGGCGGTCGTTGACCTGGATGTTGTCACGCTTCATCGCCTTCTCCATCTGAACAAGGGCATCTGTCAGGATAACACAGATCATGGTTGTATGTTAGTATCATTTGTTTGGTACATGTGTTTCTAGACACATTTTTATTAAGATTTACACATCAGGGTTGTATTAGAGTCCACAAGTTCTTAGTCCAAGTCCCCAACGAAATAGCTAGTTCCCATTTGTTTTACATTGTGACTCGGCTCAGAGTCTGTGTCAAGAGACCATCAAAAGCGAGTTTAAGTAAGGACTGTCACACATTACTTTTCAGGGTTTGGTTAGACTTGGTTTAATAATGGTCAGTCAGTCAGTCAGTCAGTCAGTCAGTCAGTCAGTCAGTCAGTCAGTCAGTCAGTCAGTCAGTCAGTCAGTCAGTCAGTCAGTCAGTCAGTCAGTCAGTCAGTCAGTCAGTCAGTCAGTCAGTCAGTCAGTCAGTCAGTCAGTCAGTCAGTCAGTCAGTCAGTCAGTCAGTCAGTCCGTCCGTCCGTCCGTCCGTCCGTCCGTCCGTCCGTCCGTCCGTCCATCCATCAATCATCCAATCAACTGAATAAACCATTTTCTCACCAGTAGCGACCTGGTGGCCCAGTCCCCTGCTGCCGCTGTGGATCATGAGACAGACCTGTCCTATGTAGTCCACACCCATTTTCTTGGCAGCGTGTTCGTTGAAGATCTCATCGACCACCTGTATCTCTGCATAGTGGTTACCAGCACCAAGGGTGCCCAGCTAGGAACAAATAAATGCAAACATTTTGATAAAAAATTATGCCACCAAAAGTATTTTCAGCTCCTAATCTTCTGAGGCTACTTCTTAACCCTAATCAGGCCAGACTATTTTGGCTATGCTAGGAGGGAGGGGGGTGGCTTCCCCACACCCATCGTCTTGGCAGCATGGTTATTATTATCTCATTAACCACCTGTATCTCTGTTTACCAGCACCAAGGCTGCCCAGCTATAAAGAAATGAAATATGCAAAAGTTTTTTGAATCACTATTAATACTTTTCTTCATATCGTTCTTTATCTGGTGATAAACATCAATGTAAGGTACTTAAAGGGGTAGTACAGTTTTGGTAAGGCTGAGCTTTAGTAACCCAAACCTGCACAATAACATTACAAACTAATATTTATAACTCCACCATGCTCGAAAGGCATAGAAAATGACTAAGTAAAAAGCCTGTTATCAGTCAAAAAGAGCCATTAAAACACAAGAGGGCGCTCTCTAAAAAGGCATTGGTTTCAACCATTTTTCATCCAAAATTATGCATGTGATGTTTTGTTGAAATAATGATTAAATAGAGAGATCATCAACAACTATTTAAAAACCTCTTTTGAATATTTTGGAAAAGTGTAAGCATTTTAAAAAAAATTTTAAAATCAACAAATAAATCTGGGCCCCAGATTTATTCTGATCGGATATATTTATTGATATTTTAGCAGTTTCCGAACCGATTTTGATCAAATAAAGTTTATTCCGTCATTAAAATTGTATGCTCTTTCAAATTTTACACTCAGTTTTTCATTATCTCTTTAAAAATTATTTTGTGCAGCGCCCTCTATACCAAAATTGAACTACCCCTTTAACAAATTGCATAAAGCAATGCTCAAAATAAGCACAGATCCGCTGGCCCGGAGCCACTTAAAATTAGCTTCAGGTAACCAAATAGGCAACTAAATATAACATAATTGTTAATGTTATTCTTTGTGTTGGGCCGGTTCCATGACATATGCTCCGCCGACATATGCTCCGCCGACATTTGCTCCGAAAAATGCGACAAATGCTCTGCGACAAATGCTCCGCGATATTTGCTCCGCCGACAAATGCTCCGCCGACAATTGCTCCGCCGACAAATGCTCCGCCGACATTTGCTCCGCCGACAAATGCTCCGCCGACATTTGCTCCGCCGACAATTGCTCCGCCGACAAATGCTCCGCCGACATTTGCTCCGCCGACAAATGCTCCGCCGACATTTGCTCCGCCGACAATTGCTCCGAAGCTGCGACAATTGCTCCGCGACATTTGCTCCGCCGATAATTGCTCCGCGACATTTGCTCCGCCGACATTTGCTCCGCCGCCAAATGCTCCGCAGACAAATGCCCAAATAATTAGATGATTTTTTTTTTCAACAAAATATTTTTTAAATGCTTGCACTTTTTCAAAAATTTTCAAAATCATTTTTGGAATAGTTGTTGATGATCTCTCTATCTAATCATCATTCCAATAAAACACCACATGCATAATTTTGTATGAAAATGGTTGAAACCAATGCCTTTTAAGAAAAGCGCCCTCTTGTGTTTAAATGGCTCTTTTTGAATGATAACAGGCGTTTTACTAAGTCGTTTGTAATTTTGTATACCTTTCGAGCATGCTGGAGTTATAACCATTAGTTTATCAAGTAACTGTCCAGGGTTGGTTACTAAAGTTCAGCCTTAAGTAGCAAAACTGTACTACCCCTTTAAATAAAGATCACATCGTCTAGAAGACAATCTATTCTTCACATATTAACAATAAAATTGATCACATATTGCTTTTTATGGAATATGACGTCATAGTCACTAAAGGGGTGAAGTGTCCATCTTACCTCACTGTGGAGGTAAGAGGACCCCTCAATTCCTTAGATTATTGAATTTCAATTTTCTGCTACTTCCTGCCAATCCTTCCGTTTATACGAATGCAAAATGCATTGGAAGTTTGTGCTTTTCTGTTGGACAATAAGGCAGCCTTAATCGTTTACGGGGTGGGGGGGGGGGGGGCGTTTAGAAGTGTCACAAATTGGGCCCTCGTTGTTCAGTGAACGATGAACAAATCTAAACAAAATTGGAACTCCGACAATTTAACAGTGGGTGAAAATAAAGTTCTTTGAATTTTGATAAAACGTGGATAAATTTTGAACTCATGCGGAACAATTTCTTGATTCATAAAGAGTCTGAGTAATACAAATGCAGTGATTATAAAGACTTTTCTTTTTTCTATTCATGATCGATCTTAACACCAGTATCATGCCCTTCGCTTGATGATTGCTTGGAACAGTATACTATTCATCACAGCATTTTCGGATACTTTGAGGGTCCGTGGTTCGACTCCAGTCGAGCCCCAATGTAACATCAAAAACTAAAGCCAGTGTTGTGTGTTATTGCGCCTCCCCTTCTGCTACTAGATGCAGGCTGCAGGGTCACGCATCCTTACAACACTGGGCTTGACTGCCCCCCCCCCCCCCTCCCACCCTGTATAAAGAAACGTGAAACAAACAAACCAGCCAAATAAAATATTTGAATGAATCGATGGTTACTGAATCGATTGTACTCCAATTTCACAAGAGATTCGCATAACATATAAAAGCGCACTTCATACCAAAGGTATTCCAGAGTTTAATCTTCAGCGGAGTAAATGTCGGTGGAACAATTATGGTTGAGGAACATATGTTGTTTTTTGGACCATTTGAAGTACTGTCATCTTCAGAGCATATATTTCTGCGGAGCAATTGTCTCCGGAGCATATTTCGGCGGAACAATTGTCGGCTAAGCAATTGTCGCATATTCAAAGCATTTTCGGCGGAGCAATTGTCGCATCTTCGGAGCATTTGTCGGCGGAGTAATTGTCGGCGGAGCAAATGTCGGCGGAGCAATTGTCGGCGGAGCAAATGTCGGCGGAGCATTTGTCGGCGGAGCAAATGTCGGTGGAGCATTTGTCGGAGCAAATGTCGGCGGAGCATTTGTCGGCGGAGCAATTGTCGTCGGAGCAAATGTCGGCGGAGCAAGTATCGCGGAGCATTTGTCGCGGAGCAATTGTCGCATTTTTCGGAGCAATTGTCGGCGGAGCATATGTCGGCGGAGCATATGTCGTGTCACCGTTGGGCCACTAGAATTAGACAAATTTTGTTTTTACTTGCCTGACTTGTAGTCTAGACGGATTACTGAAAAAGAGCTCTTTATAAGAACCTAGAAGCATTTGGGGGTAAAAGTTGGGAATCAAGCTATTTTACATAATTTGGGGGTGCTGAATCCGATAAACCCTGTTCCCAAGCATAATTTTGAGTTATTGACCATCTAATTTGCATAAACAAAATGGCCGCCAAAATGACACCTTTGTAAAACCTGTAAAACGTGTTTATTCAATTACTTTGCAACCGGGCGATCAAAATCTGCAAATTTACAGTCTAAAATTATGTTTTATATCAAAAGGAACATAAATAAGATAACGCTGATGTATTTAGTGGAAAAAAAGATGCACAAATGTGCAAATTAGTGGCCGCCATGACAGAAAAGTCGTACAAAATTGATTATTTGGGGGAAATTTAGACTTACTGAATGTAACACTTATAATCACTGTCTTAAACACTTTATGCGAATGAAATAATTATCAATTGTATGATTTACTCATATAACATACACAAATATAATTAGCACATTCAAAATGGCCGCCAATTGACGCTATTTCCACCATTTTGAACTGATAAAAAAATGTTTCAGCGACTAAGCGAACAAAACATATACGCAATGTGCATATTCATTATTTCGATGAGAAGGGATGTCAATAAGACGGTTCTGATGAATGACGTGACATGCATGACTTATAGATATGCAAATTAGTGGCCGCCATTACTGACAAATGGTACAAAATGGATCATATTTCGTAAGTAAGGCCTAATAACAATGAATGCAATAAACAGTGACTTACTAAAAACCAAGTTTAGAATTATAATGATTGATCAAATCAGAACATGTATGAAATCATTAGTAGTATTATATACTCAAAAACACCTTTAATTTGCATAAACAAAATGGCAGAAAAATTACTTTACTTCGTCCTTACCTTAAATGTAAGGACAAAGTATTACGTTTATAAATGTGTTTCTCCAACTGCTCTCGAAAAGGACGCTCCATAAAGCCTCATTGGTTTCAACCATTTTTCATAGAATATTGGGCATATGAGGTTTTGTTCAAAAACTGATTAGCAAGAAAGACAATCAACAACAATTCAAAAACTTCTTATGAATTTGTTGAAAAGAGGAAGCATTTTTAGACATGTTTAACGGCTGGTTCAAAATTATCGAATACTTGTTGGACCCAACAACTATTGTTATACAAAGTTATGTTAATACAGTATATATTTCAGCCGTTTCTGAACCAATTTTGCCGTTTCAAATGTTATATTCGGTTGTTCATTAAGTCACAAAATATATTCTGTGTAGATCCATCTATACCAAAACTCAACTATTCTTTCAACGATGTATATAAAGAAATAGAGTTTGTTTCCGAAACCTTTACAATGCTGTATTTTGGCTTGAACAAGCTGAACAGCTAAATTATATTAATTCTAAGACATCAAAACACAGGAAAATACAATAGAAAATAACCGAAAATAAAATGAACAAAAAGCGAACATTTAGCAAAGGTGATGTTGAGTCCAAGAAGTGTAGCCTTTGTACAGAGTGATTTGTACATTATCTTATCTGCTGCCTATGTTAATGTCAGAGGTATAAATAGTCTGATTATTATCCGTTACATACACATTCGATATATTTCACTATTTGCAGTACGATTATATAAAACTGTAAATGAATCATAATTAGTTAAAACTTCACTCAATAACTAAACGATTATACCACAATAGGGGCAACGGTTTTTGAACCACAAGGTTTATTAATCATATTAAATATCGCGTGACTGCCTGTTACCAGTTTGGTGAAGTATGTGATAAGTATGTTGACTGTTCGTGCTCTCAGTATCGGTCATTAATCAGAAAAGGGCCCATATACCGTAAAACTCCGTGTATAAGACGCACTTTTTTTCCGTCGGAAAATTTTCAAAGTGGGGGGTGCGTCTTATACACAGGTACAGCCAAAAAAAAAAAAAAAAAAAAAGAAATTTTTTTTTGGGACACCCGGTAGTCATGTTTAATGCATATTAAACTGGTCTAGGGCATGACAAGAGCTTGGTATAAGGGGGAACATTTATCAAAATATATCTTTTTCCTACATAAATTATAGTGGTTAGCAAAACAAAATGCAAGTTTTTAAGCAGTAACACTGCTACTAATTGAATATTCAGATATTCATGAGTAGTAGCACTCATTTAATATTCAATTTTCTAAACAGTGGTTATACATTTTTCTCTACAAAAAAGTTATTAATGAATTTAGTATTTTGCATATTTAATGAGCATTGCTACCTCATGAATATATGAATATTCATGAAAAAAAAATTCTAAAAAAAAAAAAAAAAAAAAAAAGATTTTTTTTTTTTTTTTTTTTTTTTTTTAAATAGAAAGTTGGGGGTGCGTTTTATACACGAGTGCGTCTTATACACGGAGTTTTACGGTATGCAGATTTAGTTCAAAGTACAAAGTACTAAAATATGTAAAATCGTACTTGCATTATCATTATATATATCAAACATAGTCCAAAGGTCCCTTTTGCTTTTAACTACAGGCTTAATTCTTTTCATTAAACATTTTCATTAACGAAAAGGTTTTTAGCAAAATAACTCGGCAGGATTGTTCCTACATTTATTGACTAACTTATGTGTGAAAATTAAATTGGTCCGTCGAGTCATGGATGAGTGACCACACATCAAAGGCAAAATTTTCACTTTTTGACTCTTGTGACTTTTGAAAAGTGACATTTTTCCTTTAATGTGTGCTCACTCATGCATGGCATTGCGGATCAAATTCATTTTCACAGAGACGTTAGCCAATAATTTTAGAAATATTCCTGCCAAGTTATGTTGCTCAAACCCTATTTGTTAAAAAGTTACGCCATTTTGCTTAGGGGGGAAGTATTTTGTTGTTTTTATTTACCTTCGTTTGAAATATCACGGACAGAAGAATATTCAATGTTCTTAAACGTTTGATGTGATTTGCTACTTAAAATACTACATAACAGATAAACTCTCAAATGATTAAAACGTTAATTTTGTCACTAATGGCAGCCAATAATTTGCATATTCATAAGTCATCCATGTCATTAAATTCATCAGAATAATCCTTTTGACGTCCCTTATTGAAAACATACATCTGTGCATCGCTTCTTCGTATGTTTTACTCTAGCTTAGTTACCGAGTTATAATAAACACGTTTCTATCCGCTCAAATATATAGCGTCAATTGGAGGCCATTTTTAATATTCCAATTCTATTATAGCAAAATATACTACTGGTGATTCAATGAAACGATCTCATTCAATTATTTGACTCGCAGGAATGATTAAGACACTGATTATCAGTGTTATATTCAGTAGGCTTAAATTGCCCCAAAATAACTTGTTTTGTAAGACTTTTCTGTAGTGGCGGCTACTAATTTGCATATGTATGTGTCTTCGTGTACACTAAATACATCAGAGTTATCATATGCATGTTCCTTTTGATAGTAATCATCATTCTAGACATTTAATTTGCAAGTTTTGCTCGCCTGGTTGCAAAGCTATTGAACAAACTTGTTTTACAAGCTTAAAAAGGTGTCATTTTGGCTGCCAGTTTGTTTAGGCAAATTAGATGTTCAAAAATTTAATATTTCGCTTGGGAACAGGGCTAATCGGATTCAGCACCCCTAAATTATGTGAAATATCTTGGTTCCCAACTTTTACTCCCAAATGCTCCTAACATGCACATTTTCCAGAAATCCCACTAGACTATTGGCAACAAGGGAAAGAAATTAATTTCTAGCATTGTATAATATGAATTAGAACAAGATCAATGAGTCACTTAATTACCTGAGGTAGTCCCCTCTTCTTTGCCCTTGCGCTCACTTTGCCAGGGTCAGCCTGAAGCATGCGGCCATATTCCTCGCAGTGTTCCTTGTCCTCAGCCCATGCGTAACCTATGAGGGAGAGATGACCAGCAGATAAAACAAACTTTAATTAACGCTCTGGAGTCTGAAAGGATAGCCCCATATTGAAACTGGTGTATGCTGCCACTGTCTGTCCTTCAGCAAGAATATTTACTATTTACACACTTTGGCTGCAATTTTGAAAGCAATTTTGTAAAGATTGCTCATTTCTATTTGATAATCAAATAGGCATAACTCTCTTGCTTCTTGGCCGATTTCAATCAAGTTTTCCCCAAAAAATGTATTCCTTCTTCTCATTCTTCTTAAAATGTGAATAGTCCGGGAGCCATTCTCAGAAGAGGCTTAGTTAAGGAGAATTTGGCTGTCGCAATTTTTAATGTTGCAAACCTGTTAATTGAGTCATACATAATATCAATGCACAAAAACAGCATATTTTGAGCCATATTTAATGATTTACAGACAAAAAGATACATTTTCTGCATAAATTTGCATAATTAATTGATAAAAATAATAGTGTTGCTACCAGAAATCAACTACATCAGGGCTAGAATTGTTCCTGAGACACTTCCAAAACACCTCAAAGTGACAAACCAAATCTGTGGTGGGTGTTGCACGAAAAAGTTTTTTGCTGGTCCTGGCTCCCGGACTAGAAAAGGAAAATAACCAATCTCGCCAGGAAATCACTTTCAAATAAATAATAATAATAATTAGTTTTGTCTACCCAGGTTAGCCTCTTCAGTGCTTTTACACTGTCCCCCAGAGCGACCGTGTCTAATATAATTGTCTCCGTCATCAGAGCCACACGCACAATCGATCCTGCACTTACACTGCACGATCTCCACTCCCCGAGGAGCATTCCAGCTAGCGTTACTTAATGCAGTTTATATCAAAGAGAGCAAAAGCTGAATTACCTTCCCTGAGGGACCAGTCCATCCCCATCTCCAGTGCCTCCTCCAGCTCCCTGTCAGCAGAGAGAACAAGCAAAGTTTGGTTAAAGGGGACCACCACGCTATTAAAGTCTTGAACAAAACAGCTGTATATGATTTGGTACCGTTTTTTTTTCTTCAATATTAAATAGATATTCAACACTTTGCAAATAGTTGTTTAATTTATAAACAATGCAACTAATCACTAACACTTACGGAACCAACAGGGCCTCATGATTCTGTATGCCCCAAACCTCTGGGAGTGCACCAATTCTATACGCGCGTACGTTTGGAGACAATAGAATCAGGGAAGATGCGTACACGTCCTACACAATAGCTAGTCTTCGTATTGAGACCCATAAACATATATACTTTAGTATGACGATGAGTTTCTCAATTATATAATTTTTCTGGAAAAATGTTTTTCCTGAACTTTTTGGTGGAATGGACTTCTAAAACTATTGCCTTTTATTTACAAGAATATTATTTTGGGGTGTTGGTTCCCTTTAATTTGAGGACTATCTCTGATGCCACCAGGGTTCTATGACAATTGCTCCACTATTCTGTTACTATGAACCATATCAATCAACTATAAAGATTACTATAAAGAAAAAGACAAATCTTTCAGGACCAATTTCAGCGTGATAACAGTGAATAGTTTAATTTCTCAGACTTCTGGCCTAGATGATTATCATTACATTTTTTAAAGTCTATCAGTTATATGAATGCATCAAATATTCACTTTGAATTCAATTAAGCTATACAAGTTAGTGAATACAAAATAAATTTAAAATACTTCTATCTTTTTTTCAGGTCCTCATTTAAGCAAACCAAATTTGTTTTATTTTAAATAAAATAAAACATCTAGAACATTTGTAGCTGCAACAGACAGTATTTTCCTTGTTTGTAAAAAAAGAAGTACATTTTACATGAGGAATTATTTTCAGGTGTACAGTAGTTGTTTTCAGTATGAGGAATGAAACAACCAAACTAACAACTTGTTACATGCGTGTCAACCCAAGGCAATCAAGAAAGGTGGCCACTGTAGACAGGTGACCTCTATCTAGACAGATTCTATTTCACTGCTTTTCTCTATGTACATGGGATCTCTTTGGTGGCCACTATAGGCAGATTGGCTACTATATATACAGGTGGCAGCTAAGGCAGGTTTGATGGTATTATTAAAATTAATGTGACTTACTTGGCCCCCATAGGGATGACACCCTTGGACCCCACCCCGACGGGGATGTGGTCAAAGAGGGCCTGAGCCAGCTGCTCCTTGACCGGTAGAACGTCCTTCTCCGAGAGGTTTGTACGGAGCAGACGCACCCCACAGTTGATGTCAAACCCTACACCACCGGGCGAGACCACTGCCTTTGGGTTTGACATATCAAAGGCGGCCATATTGCCTGTAATAAGAGAGGTAAAAACAAGAATATTAATGCCACAAACATTCAATTTTCAAGATTGCCATGAGTGGGGATGTATTGCTACACGCAAGATGGCAACGGGCATCTAATGTATGAATCTGAACTATCCTTAAACCATTCAAGACAAATTGATTTTGCAGTTTATTCTATCTTTAACCACTTGACTGCTATTGGCTTAATACGCGTTCATACCCCCTGTGCTACAGCATTTTTTGGGAAATATGATATTCATGTATATATTGCTTATATATTTGTTTTTTTACTTTTATTTCTTATTTTTTTGTGGTGATTGATCATATAGTTCATCCTCATCATCACTGTTTGTCAGGTTGTTTCTATCCCCACCCTCTCCGGTAGTAGGAAGATATGGAGGAGACCTCCGCTTTCTGGGAGGAGTGGGCGAAGATGAATGCCTGTTTGGACTCGCACCAACATCCATATTAGTGGGACTACAACATCACTTTCATTATCAAAATCAGTCCCTAGATCCATAAAGTCTTCCTCTTCGCCCATTGAAATACCCGAACAATCACTAAAATCACGTTCACTTTTGTCATCAAATGTATCATCCATTATGTTAGAACTCCGAAGTGAACGGGGGCCGCCATCTTGGATTTTTTCACTCAGTACACTCGGCTATACAGCTTTCATAACTATTCACATAGTGATTAAAAAAAAGGCCAGATTTTTTTTGTGAAGAGCGCCAGCTACTGTTCAAAACCTGTAAAACAACATTGCAGTGCTAACTACATAGTAGGGCTAGGCATTATGCAGTGCTAACTACATAGTAGGGCTAGGCATTATGCAGTGCTACGGTCTAGAAGGTGGAATGCCCTAACCACTTACATGTACGTGGTTAGCACAGGCAGGCGAGATAGAGAGCACTTACATGTACGTGGTTAGCAGTCAAGTGGTTAAAGGTGAGAAACGCCCCACCCCAAAAAAATAAAATGAATGCTCTTATTACCAACCATGTGAAAGAATATAATTTTACTAATATGGGATTATATAAATTTGGCCAGGAAACCGCCTACTAATTGATATATTTGCAAAATTATCAAACTGATTTACTGTAAATCGTACCGCCAACGCGGAATCGCACATACGCTACATGCAAATGACCTTGTGGTCTTTGCTATACGGGCTTGTCCCCGGCTTGTCGATAGGACAGGTGCGAACGGGCGGTGGATTTATATATTTCAAGGGCGGCCATTGGATTTCTTCCGATATTTCTGTATTTAATGATGCTTAGGTTCAGATTTTACCACACAAGCCCTTTTTAAATACTTATTCAACAATATTGGTCAATATAGATGTTTTCAGCTACTTTCCCAAAAACTGGTATTGGGCTTTAAAATTGTGTGCTTTTCCGAATTTAAACTTTTTTCATTATCTTACAAATAAAATAATTTCTTAAAGAGCCCTCTAAACCAAAACTGGGCTATCCCGTTGAACCTCTGTGAAAGTTGTAATGTAATGCACCCCACTGTTGATTTCAAAGCCTGTGCCACCACCTGGTGAAACAAAGGTTCTTGGCTTGACATGTCAAAGCCAGCCATAATGCCTGAACCAAAGGAACCAAAAGATTAATGTGAAGATAAGTGCGCACAAATAGTTTACTTCGGAAAACAGGGTTTGAACAATCACTTCTTGCTTGACAAGATTATTTGTCTTACTTATAATACGAAATCAATTTTGAATCATTGAAGAAACTGCTCTTAGCAAAGCCATAGCCCGCTTGGATATCCGGAAGACCAATGGAGTAACCCACGATACCAGGCAGGGCTACCACATTGGCAACCTTCTTCAGTTTACTCAGTTTACTTTGGAAAACATGGTTTAAGCAATAACTACATGCTTGATGAGATTAGTTGTCTAACACACAATTACAAAGAAGAAATTTTATTTGAATCCATGAAGAAACTTCTCTTTAGTCTTACCTATTGCGAAGCCGTAGCCAGCATGGATATCCGGAAGTCCGATGGAGTAACCGACGATACCAGGCAGAGCTGCCACGTTAGCAACCTGCTTCACTGCAGGAAGGAAGCCTCCAGATCCTGAGCAAATGGACAGAAAGATTTACAGACAGTGACGTGAGCTTAAGTAAGAAGTGACAAAGAAATTGTCTTACATATATATACTGTACAGGTTCTGAATATAAAATTGCATGAAATGTTAAATCTACAGACATTGTGCAAGTATCATTAATTTCACTAAAGCTTTTTTTCATTCTTCATCTACCCATGATATAAGAGGATTATCAAAGTTTATCTCATACCCATGCTTCAAAAACACTGGTTATTTCCTCACATTTCAGTAGCTACAAAATATGAATCGACTCGCATTTAGATAAGTATTGCCAAGTTCTTCACATAACTTTATTTAATTTAAAATATTTTCCAGTGCATGAGGCGAGTCTAGTGAGAAAGCGTATTGAAATTAAAAGCTATTCAATGTTAATTACAAATGTGGCCAACCTTTAAGTTCAATACTATTTTTATGGTGAAAATCTTTAAACATACAAAACAGCTTGCTTTACTGCATCAAAATTTGTATTTATACAACATGTACATTTGTACTTTTTTTCGATTAAGAAATATTCATTTCTATTTTCTTGTGTACCTTTATTTCTGCAAGCATTCTCCAACTCCTCCAACATAAGTTTTTCCAACTTGGAGTCGACAAAGAAGCGTCCCTCAACCTGAGATGGAAATCATCAAAATCATGAATAAGTGCTTTCTCATCTTGACCATCATTATGCTTATAATACAGACGGTAATATTATATTATTATTCATATTTACATCTTTACCTTGCTTGAATTAAATACAAAAAAAATAAATAAAAAGTATCATGAAATGTACAGCTCTCGCTGCATCTATTATTAGTTACCAAATGTTATACAATGCACTGTTCGTTTTGGTATGACAGTTAATTAATTAATTATGTTGCCATCACAAATGTTCTAGGTTTTAGAAGTGAGAAGAAAAGTTTGATAAATTGTATTAAAACTACTGTACATTCACGCATTAAATACAAAAAGTAATGCAGCTCACACATGTACTAAGAATATTATCAGACCAGATTTTGATCAATAAAATACAAAATTTGTAAGCTCGTACTTGTAAACATACACAGTCAAACTGTGAAACAGTGGATCATTAGAAAATACATTATAACACACCAAAACAATACATCACAGCATCCATAAATTTGTAGATCTATCATAGTCCTAGAGGTACATACAAATGCAAACAAAGAAAAGAAAAGAAAACATAATTTAACTGCTTGACAATGTTTTGCTGCTTGAATAATCAGTATATTGCCTGAACTGGTTAAATAATCAATAAATTCTGTCTTTACTGGTTCTTAGTAGTAATCATGGATACTGAATGGATGTGAACAGATTCAAAGGTCTACACTGCACCTGCATGTTCTGCACAAATCCCTTCTTGATTTGCCAGCAGTTACCGTCGAGTTTGTTGAGGTATTTGAGTTCCTCGTTGTAGGATCTGATGATTGTCGTCGACATGGCTGGGCGATTTCCTTTCTCCTCGGAGTTGTCAAAAAACAAGCTGTTAAATGTCTCTCTCCTTGATTCGGTTTCTAATGCCTAGACTTGAAATCTGCAAAATGAACAGAGAATTTATAAACAAACACAAAGTTACCTAGACTAGAGCCATGTACAAGTAATCATTTCCTGTATGTATGCCATTTCAACATTTACAACTTTGGGCCTACAATGTAATTTTTGTCATAGAACAAGCTTTTTCGTTGGTGAAAAAAATTGCCACATAGTCAGAAATACATGTACTATTAGCTCTGTGGATTATCAATACATGTATATCATTATAATTAGAAATGTGGCTTTCAAAGAGCAATAAACAGAATAAAGATCCCTGAGTGTGGGAAGTTTCATTTGTTTAATGTATCAGAAGCTTAACATTAGCACTGGCTCAGATCAGGCATCACTAAACTGTCTAAGTGAGCTTAAGTCTGATCAGGCCACCAATATTAATTTGGTCAATATTACTTAATTAACTTGACCAACTGGGATCCAAATAGCAAACTTTTATTTTCTTAGTTTGGACTTTTGGGGCTACCCACACATAGGTACATTACAATAGCGTTGTGCCGTGCGGAGATCAACCTCTTCCGCCTGCTGAAAAACATTTTTTGTTGGCCGATTTCTCCCTTCATTACCAGCAAATGCAAACAAACTTTTGTTTATGTGATTGACTGTTGTTTTGAAGACCGCAAAATGTCGAAAAAAAAATGATTATTTCCCGTCTGTTTTCCTTACCGATGCGTCCTAAAACATAGCGTTCAACTGTTGAACGGTACAGTGTACGAATGGGCGGTATGCTCATCTCCAGCATATTAGCGTAATATATTGTGTGTAAATGGTCCAACTGATTGGACCATTTACTTTAGTATCTATGTGGGGCTACCCTACAATTTGGATTCTGCCTATTTTTGGTTTTAGGTCCCAACATTTGACAAGACTTTGGCTCCATATTCCCGTAGTGGGGTGGAGCCATCATCGCAGAAAGAAAACGTTTATTTATTAATTTGTTTTAGTTCTAGCAATTAATTAAACCTTCAACCTACCTTGCATGATAATTAATTTGTTGAAAAAGAATGATAACTTACCCCAAATTTATTATTTTTTACGGTAGTCCGTGCTGATATTCCAACTGATCGTGCTGCAATGATGACCCCGGAAGCTAGTCGGCTATGCATGCTGCATGCATGCATGCTATCCCAGCATGCATAGCCGACGAGCTTTCGGCCGGGGTCATCATTGCAGCGATCAAATGGAATATGACACGGACTACCGTCAAAAATCATCAATTTGAAGTAAGTTATCCTTCTTTTTAGCCTCGGTCATTTCACCATTTGGAACATTGAAGTCCATGAATAACATAATTCGTAAGTATGAACCCAGATATATAATTTTAACTAAGTTAATACCGTAATGTTTGTTTTTATTAGTGTGTTTGCCGTTATCCTCACGGTATGCACACTTCAGTATGCCAGGCGCTGCGGCCGTACTTCGCACGGCGCCTGGTTAGGTTAGGGGGAAAGCAATACAAGTATACAACATAATTATTGCAGATAATTACTATATTACGTTCAAAAGATAAAATAAATAAGAGATTTACCAGTAAAGTGTCAGTATATCTTGTCTGTAATTTTGTAAATTTTAGCCAAGCTCTCTGACTCTAATAATTACAGATACACACACACATCAAAAGTCCACAAATACAGGTCACAGCTTCTCCAATATCTGTACTGTTTAGACTCCCAAGTCTGACAGAGTGAAGAGTGAGTCTCGACTGGTATTTTAGCTGATTTACTTGAGAGAGCTGAGTTGTCAGAATTAAGTCTGAGACTGAAGTAAATTCAGAATTCAGTTTGTTTGCCTTCGGCTTCAGAAGTTCAGGTAAACTTGC
>JBAMJV010007150.1:0-73651 GCA_037951105.1 Echinarachnius parma
GAGCCCATAACTAGACAATAGAGTCAATACGAAAGTGCTGAAAACGGCTTGGTACGAACAGTCACGTCACGTTCACGTTAACGTCACGTAAACGGTTCTGTACCTTTTGTGAAACAGGTCACCCAAATCTACGAAGTGTAGGGTAAAGTGACCCAACAATTTGTCGTTTTCCATGCCGGTAAAACTCGAAGTGTCGCGTTAACCAAATCGTGACGTGAGCGTTTAATCAAGATTTGTAAATTGCAAACGCTTGTTACTAAGACTAGACATACACGCACAAAGAGATTTAAAAATATCGACGAAAATGCCGATACCCCCTTATCAAATCTTTTCAATCATTATGTTTATAATATGTACGTGCATAATTCAGAGTAATCTGAGACGATAATATGCAGTTCTGTCATTTAGGTAATGTACAACCATACCACTTGCATTATTTGTCTTGTTATTGGAGTATTTCTAAAGACGTGTCGTGCGTGGATTTTGGCAAATGTTGATTTCCAGCTGAATTGCTACACGCAGCGGACAATTCAGTTCGCATACGCCTGAAGTTCCCGTGCTCGACGTCTGAGCGTACTGGCCCTTAACGGCGTTGTATGCCTGTGAAAGTGAGTGAGTGAGTGAGTGAGTGAGTTGCAGTGATCAATGAGTTTAAAAGTAATACAACAATGATTTGATTAATAGTGTTTATTTATGGTTATTGAATCGAGTCAATCTATCAATTAATCAGTCAATCATTATAATGAAACAATCACACCAACCAATCAATATTAAATAAATCAATTCATGTATTTGACATTCGAACTAGCTACTTGTAGGCAGGTGGCGTACCCAGGATTTTTTCAAGGGGTGGGTGTAGGGGGGGGGGGGATATTTCGTCAGACATATTGAAGTAAGCGGGGGGAGTGTGGGTAGGGGGTGTCCGTAGAAAATGACCGCAGCCGAGGACGAGACCAGGACCGGTCACAAATTTCGAGGCCGAGACCAAGACATTTCTTGAATTATGTAAGGGGGGTGGGGATGGGGTAAGGGGGTGTCCATCCCCCTGCCCCCAGGCCTGTGTACGCCTATACTTGGTATAAACAGTATAGGTAGGACGGGTTCGTTCACGATTAAATTTACCAAGAATTAGTCTCTTCTCAACGACAATTTACATTAATTTGTTTTACGCAAGCGCCATTTACGTGAGCTTTCATGAATTGCATATAGTATATCTACAAACTGTTGGGTCACGTAACCCAACACTTCGTAGATTTGGGTGACCTGTTTCACAAAAGGTACAGAACCTTCACGTGACGTGACGTGAACGTGACGTGACTGTTCGTACCAAGCCCTGAAAACTGTTATTTTTGCTTCTAACAACAACAAAAAAACAAACAGTTTTCAGCACTTTTGTGTTGACTCTATTGTCTAGTTTCCTATCGTCGCCTATTGTGTATGGGCTCAACTTCCTATTTTGTCCCATATATATACAACATCACTACATGTATTTGGTTCTTGATAACAATCCAAAAGTTTCCATTATCCCTCGACCCTCTGACCCCCCGATGGTGAGAACTCGACACCGTATGATCATGACGACACGCATTCACGGGATTTGCAGATTCATTCCAGTACTATACAGGGTGGCCCACAAATAACGGAACGGGGTGCTTGCTATAATGAAGACACATGATGCCCGTCATAGCAACTAGTAACGTTCAATGCGTGCGCCATTGTTAGTACCCTTTCTTCTCTATACACAGCTGAACGCACACTCACAATGGCGCACGGTTGATCGTTACTCGATGCAGTATGGCGGGCATCATGAGTCTTTAGTATGGCAAGTACCCCGTTCCGTTATTTGTGGGCCACCCTGTATACAGCACAGGGAACCTAGGCATGGAGATTGCAAAATCCCGCAGTAAGGAACGGGCACTTACTTATTGACACTGGTGTCCCACAGTCCCAACCTAATATACAGTAGTAGCCTGGCCCCTTATTCATGAAACCCCGATAGCTTAGTTCCTTGCTTAGTGTATTTTAAATGTGCAGTTTATTGAGCAACAAACCATTTTCCAAGTCCCCAACTAAGGTCAGCTGGGTATAAAGCCTTATACACTACTCACAACAAGTAAGTACCCCCTAGCATTTTGTCATATATCTCAAAAAGTATTTCACCGATTTTGATCATTCAAACAATAATGGATGCGCAATTTTCTTACGCACAATGTGAGTGGTAAATAGTTGCCATAGCCTTACGTTTTCATCAAAAAAATGAATTTTCTAAAACAAAGTGCCAACAAAAAAAGTTGCACTTTCAGTTTTATTTGGCATAGTGGGTACATTTTGTACACGAGTAAGCTTTTGAAACTGGTTCCACTGTGAACAATGCAGCATTAGTACTGAATTACATAACAGATTAGTGAATTAGGCCAACTCCAATAAGATGAAAACAGGACATGACTTCGGCCATTCTAATCCCCAGCAATTTCATATTGAAAGGCCTATTGTTTTAGAAAAAATGCATGCTTTTGAAAAATGGTGTCACTAAGAACAATGCAGCAGTAGTAGTGGATTACATAATAGATTTGTGTGTCGGGTAATCTTCAATAAAGATGTTTACTCGTATACAAAATGTACCCACTATGCCAAATAAAACTGAAAGTATTTTTTTTTTGGCACTTTGTTTTAGAAAATTCATTTTTTCATGATGAAAACATAAGGCTATGGCAACCATTTACCATTCACATTGTGCGTAAGAAAATTGCGCATCCATTACCGTTTGAATGATCAAAATCGGTGAAATATTTTTTGAGATACATGTATATGAAAAAATGCTAGGGGGGTACTTACTTGTTGTGAGTAGTGTATACCCACTAAGTTAACCCTAGTAAGCAACTAAAATAGCATAATTATGTGCTTAATTCGTAGCCATGTCATCCAAAATAGACTTCGCAAGTAACTAGCAGGATTTCATGAATATGGGCCCGGTTTTTTTAGACAACATGGCGACTATATGGGTCCGGCGAGGGGCATGCGGCCAATTCCCCTCTCTATACATTAAACTAGTCACCTCAACTGTTTTTTTGTCCACTTTTTTCACCCCTCCCCCACCCCCCGCTTGTCTCGGTCTCGTTCAAGATCGCCCCACTCACACACCTTAACCAGTGGTCTCAAATCTATATTCATCTACTTCCTTCAGAAAGGTCCAATTTTTGTTGTTCGGGGGGGGGGGGGGGGGGGAAATTACGCACCCCCCTTGGAAACTCGTGTCTGCGGGCCTGCGTCCAAACCTACAACGGTATTCGGATGAATTAGCGTCCGGCGTAGAGCGACGGGGACAGTCCATACTTCAATGGGTCACCCAGAGGTCAGTGCATGGTCAGCCAATCAGCGCGCCTGTTCTCTCGAGCAAGGACACGTTCCCATCGTATCGATGCCAGGGGGGGGTAAACTCAGCCGCCATGATGGTTATGTATGTATGCGATTAGAAGCAGTTTAGCTACGTCACAAAACGTCATCAAAAGTATGACAGGCTGTATATTTCGAAATTGATTTGGAATTTAATAATAAAATACATCCCATTGAGCAGTGAAATATTCACCACCTCTTTATCTAGCGTAATCAATTTGTGTTACCCTTTTCTACCCCATTAATAAGAGCACTTTTTTAGTTACATTTTGTGTTAAATACTGTTTATGATTGCTCAATATTTGCAGAAGAGTCGCTCTTCATACACGGATCATTGTCTCAGCCAAGGGCAAAAATTGTTTACAAATTCATCGCGCGCAAAATCACAAATGTACGCGCTAATGACATCTTTGCCATAGAAAATGTACAGTGTGAGTGCGCTTGGTAAAGTGCGCGCCTTACGCATATTCTTATTGTTTCGTCATATTATTTCCCCACAATGCAGTTTTGTGACGAACTTCCTCCGTTCAATACTGCTCGTAAACAAGACCGTCAGCCCACCATTGTTTTATGTACAAAGTGTATGGGGTACGGTACCTACGGACAATACAGTTTACCTTCTAGTTCTACAACGGCAGTGTTGGAGTCATACTTCTATGATCGATGCACGTTCCCCGTGTTCTTCACTGCGAAACTGCAGATAGATCGCGACGGTAGCCAGAGTACGGAGACGGTCACAGGTAATTTAAATCCCCCGTCCTAGCACTTGCGTCGCAAAGCGAAAAGACGCTATTATATCCCGGGGGGGGGGGGGGGGGGGGGGGTACTCAGATTACAGTCGGACGGGGGTGTTCGGCTGAGACCTCCGAACCCATACCCACATCTATAGGGTCCTTTTGCTGTAAATAGGTACCCATGTCTAAGGATTTTTGTGAAAAATGGACCCATGTCTAAGGATTTTTTTTCGCATGTTCGCTGTGTATTTCCTGCAAATGTTGTGGTCTTTTTAGCGAGCGTAGCGAGCTTGAACATTTTTGCAATTTCACATCGGCAAATCCCAAAATCCCGGATAAAAGAGGGGAAATTAATAAATGAAAAAAGGGACCCATGTCTAAGGATCTTTCTTGAAAAAGTCACCCTTCCCAGCGGCACATCCCCGTATACCCAATATACGTGAGTACCCCCCCCCCCCCCCCCCGGGCATTATACAATTAGAATAATTAGGTTATGTATGTTAGTTTATTCTATTTTATGTCATTTTATTTTTTTTATTTATTAATACATTTATTTTATTTTTTATTTTTTATTATTATGATATATATATATATTTTTTGTTTATTTCTATTTTTATTCATCTATTTATTACTATTATTATTATCATTATTATTATTTTTGGGGGAGGGGGGGGGGGGGGGGGGTGGGAGAGGGATACTGACCAGCTCTGACCAAAAATTTAAAACTAAATGATTTGTACCTGTATATTTTTGCCACTTGATACAGTTAGCATAATGTTACATGTTATTCTATTTAATTTTTATTTAATTGTATTTTATTTAATATTAATTCATTCTACAATTGTTTTTTAGTGGGTCACGTTTGTGCAATGTTCTCATGTAGTATATTGGCGTTTGTAAATATATAGATGGAGATCTAAGAAATAAATTAACTTTCTGATGGACTAACAAGAAGACAGAAAATACAACTTTGTGTTAGTCTCCATATGTACGTCCTATATTGATCATACACAAATGTCCCCATGTTGCTACTATACAAATTAAAGTGTGTTTAAAATTCCACATGATTTCACACACACACACACTCAAACGCAAGGCATTATAACTCATCCACTCACAAAACTCACACACACACACAAAAAAATAAACACTCCCACCACCCCCCCCCCCCCCCCCCCCCCCTGCCCGCAGACACAAACACACACATCCCCAATTGATACACATATAAGTATGTGTACAAATAGTAAACACAGATTCATTCTCTCAACGTAACATTCATAAACAAAAAAACATTTTACACTCACACAACATACTGAGTGGTAAGAAAGAGGAAGCATTTAAAAAAAAAAACATTTTAACGGCTGGTTCAAAATTATCAAATAATTGTCGGGCCCCACAATTATTACAAATGGTTTCTGGATATTTCAGCCATTTCTGAACCGAATTAGACACTTAGTTTTTCATTATCTCACAAAAAATTTATTTTGTGTAGCGCCCTCTCTACCAAAGCTGAACTATTCCTTTATGACAAATAATTGTCATCCATTATCATAAGGGTATTTGCCGGTGGTGTAGCTTGGTCTGATTGGTTGGGAGGCACACCTTGTGCATTTCTTTATTTTTCCAAAAATCTTCCCCTAATGTTTTGTAAAAAATATTATTGGGGGGGGGGGGGGGAGGCAGGTGCCCCCCACCCACCCCCCTGTGGCAATGTGCGCCACTTGGTATTAGCACATAACACATGAAAATTACAACAATAATTGAATTCAACAAGTAATTTCATAGTCAATCTATCGTTATAAATTTGTATTTCGTAATACAATGTTATATCATTTTCGGACAATGTGAGAATAAATAATATTAACAAAGCCCAGAGAAATTACTATATTATGCTGCAATATTTAACATAGATATTCGCTATTAAAAGTATTTCTTTAAAATCATTTTCCACCTCATTATCTTGTTAACAAGAAAGTTTACAATATTTTATTCTTTATATCTTTTCATTAAATTTAAAAAAAAATCAAATAATTTACATCAGAATCACAGAAAAATTACACAGATTTTCAAAGTAAAGATTATATCATGAAATGTCTTGTATTTGTCTTTGATTTACAAAGTACATGTCAATATATGTCCCACCATTGGCAGGAACTTGTGTGATACAAAATGATAATGAATATAATATATTCAAATATCATCAATTGGTTTATTGATTCACATTCAAGGGTACATGTATGAACTTGGGACATGGATGTAATATAAATAACATGATGGTGTGAAATGTGAAGGCACAAATGTACTTAGTACTTTGTCTTATGAACATGATAGTACATGTAGTTATAGTAATACAGTCAAGATCTTCATGATGACAATGGACAACTAGGGTAATTCAAGTTACAGGTATCATTGTATAATCGCGATATTCTGATTTATCATAGCAATACTATTTACTGCAATCATAAAAGGGATCTAATATCATTGTCAAAATACACCAAATGTACTTAACTCCTAACGTGCCAAGCTCGCATTTTTGCGAGTTACAATACACACAAATGCCATAGAGCATTAAAATCCCTGGCACGTTAAGAGTTAAACCTCTAGCTATTCTCACACACTCGTCATATTCGTATTACCAAAATAATCATGGAACAGGTTTTGGTTTTCCAAATTTTTCTTTCATTGTAAAGATATGTATGAAAGAAGTGTTTGGATTTAAAATTCTCTAGTGGAGAAGTTCAACTGTGTACAAAGTATTTGCAATGAGTAAAGTGAATATCACTTTGCATATTTGCTCATTACTCGATCGTAAACTCTCATTTACCATGATGGAATTTAATTTTCACATATCATTCTGTAAACATGTCAGATTACAGAAATACATAGGCGTCGATTTGTCATTGATACCCATTCATCAGGGGGGGATGATCTATTCATTCATATTTCATCCCCCCCCTGATGAATAGGTATTACGTAAGTATCGACGCCCATGCAGAAATACACATTTTAACAGCCCTTCGTCAGTTTTTGCAAATGGCAACAAAGTTACAAGATCTGTGCCAGTCACGTTACCAATGATATACGTGTGTAGCTTACATCAGGATATATAAAGATCAAATGAGCAGAAACATGCAGTACAACCTGTGTATACAGGGTGGCCCAGAAATAACGGAACGGGGCACTTCCCAAAATAAAGCAACAAAATGAACATGTCCATCGGATAGGGTGTCCTTTCCAATGAACAACGATACCAAGAAAAGTAATTTTGGACATGTAGTTTTTGTTTTAGGGCGCTTTGAGTGAGACCATGTCAGGTTCCTATTTTTGTCAATTTTTACCAAGTCAGTGTCTGATATTTGAGACTTACTGCCCGCCATAATTATGTCCATTCTCTCGGCACCGCTCGGCACACAGCTGAATGCACACTGACAATGGCGCGCGGAATACTCGCGTGTTCAGTGGTATGTAGGGCAATAAGTCTCATTTATCAGGCACTGACTTGGTAAAAAATGACAAAAATAGGGACCTGACATGGTCTCACTCAAAGCGCCCTAAAACAAAAACTACACGTCCAAAATTACTTTTCTTGGTTTCGTTGTTCATTGGAAAGGACACCCTATCCGATGGACATGTTCATTTTGTTACTTTATTTTGGGAAGTGCCCCGTTCCGTTATTTCTGGGCCACCCTGTATAGTGACCACCGACCTACTAAAGGAAACAAGAACAGTGACCACTGTAGACAGGTGACCTCTAGACAGGTTCCATAACGTTAGTTTTCACTTTTATTACAGGGTTCATACACTTATTTTCAAGTTTAATTCCATGACTTTTATACCAAGAATTCCATGGTGTCATGACTTTCCATGACTTTTATACCAAGAATTCCATGGTGTCATGACTTTCCATGACTTTTATACCAAGAATTCCATGGTGTCATGACTTTCCATGACTTTTATACCAAGAATTCCATGGTGTCATGACTTTCCATGACTTTTATACCAAGAATTCCATGGTGTCATGACTTTCCATGACTTTTATACCAAGAATTCCATGGTGTCATGACTTTCCATGACTTTTATACCAAGAATTCCATGGTGTCATGACTTTCCATGACTTTTATACCAAGAATTCCATGGTGTCATGACTTTCCATGACTTTTATACCAAGAATTCCATGGTGTCATGACTTTCCATGACTTTTATACCAAGAATTCCATGGTGTCATGACTTTCCATGACTTTTATACTAAGAATTCCATGGTGTCATGACTTTCCATGACTTTTATACTAAGAATTCCATGGTGTCATGACTTTCCATGACTTTTATACTAAGAATTCCATGGTGTCATGCCTTTCCATGACTTTTATACCAAAAATTCCATGGTGTCATGACTTTCCATGACTTTTATACTAAGAATTCCATGGTGTCATGACTTTCCATGACTTTTATACTAAGAATTCCATGGTGTCATGACTTTCCATGACTTTTATACTAAGAATTCCATGGTGTCATGCCTTTCCATGACTTTTATACCAAAAATTCCATGGTGTCATGACTTTCCATGACTTTTATACTAAGAATTCCATGGTGTCATGACTTTCCATGACTTTTATACTAAGAATTCCATGGTGTCATGACTTTCCATGACTTTTATACCAAGAATTCCATGGTGTCATGACTTTCCATGACTTTTATACTAATAATTCCATGGTGTCATGACTTTCCATGACTTTTATACTAAGAATTCCATGGTGTCATGCCTTTCCATGACTTTTATACCAAGAATTCCATGGTGTCATGACTTTCCATGACTTTTAAACTAAGAATTCCATGGTGTCATGACTTTCCATGACTTTTATACTAAGAATTCCATGGTGTCATGCCTTTCCATGACTTTTATACCAAGAATTCCATGGTGTCATGACTTTCCATGACTTTTATACCAAGTATTCCATGATTTCATGAGTTTCCACTTTTATGCCAAGAATTCCATGATTTCATGACTTTTCACCACAGTACTTTGACTTCTTTGTCTTAAAAAAAAGAAAAAAAAGAAGAAGTTTGAAAAAAATCTTAATTGGTATTTCAGTGCGTATGATAAAATAAAATTAGGGGGCTACTTTTCCAATCTGATGGATATCCAGAAATTGTTCACATAATACCCTATGGTAATGTTACTGGGCTATTTTGAAAATAAGGGGGCAAAATCGCCCTCAGCCCTGTATATTTCCTACCCTTATTAGTTACTGACCATATACCCCAATTTATGTATATGGTCATGTGTCATGAACTCGCCTCCCAAATAGGGTGGCACCGTTACATTTTGGGATTTTTTTCAAACATTTTCTTAATTTTTTTCAAAACTACAAAACCTTTCCTAACAAATTTGGTATCATTTTAAAGAACTACCAGAATGCTATCTGTATGCAAAGTTTCAAAGGTATACCTCTTTCCAAAATGGAGATACAACTATTTGAAGGTTGGAGCAAGAGGGTGGCACAGGAAGCGGCGCCGCAGGAAGCGGCGCCCGTGTACAAAGTCTATGGGAAAATGCCTCTCAAAGTGCAATTTTTCCTAAAACGTCAATAACTTTGTGAAAACTGGATGTATAGCAACAATGTTGGTATCAAATGAAAGCTAAAACATTGAACTTCAATGTCAAATGATTGAAAAGTGTCTTTGCCAAATCAAATTTTTATTAAATCAACACAACAAAGAAAATTGGGGGTTTCCTGTACAGACTCAATGGAGGCACAATCTTGACCGATACATTTGGTGAATTCTTGGTAAAAACGTTAATATCTTTAAAAATAGAAGGTTTCAGAAAACAAGTTTGGTATCAAATGAAAGCTTACTTATCAAACTGTATTATGGCTCATCATATTTAGGCTTTACTCTATATTCCATTCATCTAGTGACTCCTACTTACTGAAAATTAATGATTATTAAAAATTTTTGTTAATAAAGTATGAATGAAAAAATCTCTTGTAAAATAATAATTTACCCCATACAATATTATATTGCTGTAAAGGTCTAAGTCTGCTCTGCAAGAAAACATTATAATTTCTTGTCTAGAGCTACTTTAGAAAAAGTTATCAGGAAATTGTTGACCTCTAAAACTGTAAACAAAATTTAATGTTTTGGTTAATATGAATAATGTCCTGTACACCCAGTGTTAATTCTGAGTGTATATTTGGGTTCCTTGGAAAATTTCCTTTCAGAAAATGTATAGTTTTGATAGGGTAGGGGGTCTTCCTCAGAAAATATTTGCTCTCAACTGTAACATTGTCCCGCAGAAGCCCAAAATGGCATGTAACGCAAAAGGAGGCGACCTCACGACGCATGACCATATATATATGATGCACACTATCTAAATAATCTAATTATACTTATTGTAGGCATTGCCAACTATGTCAAAGTGGCAGAACATGATTCAAAAGTACAAATATATGTACCCAAGAATTATTTGGACACCTTGAACAAATCACTTTAATTTAAATGATGCTAGAACAAATTTTGAAGAAAATGTTTGGTAAAGAGCTGCCTAAAATTCATTTTATGTGTTTATTAGATGTTGCTTTGTTGAAATCAAGATAAAATATAAGACCATTTTTGAAAAATTATCAAAATAGTTTCCTTTTTTTCAGGGTGTCCAACTAATTGTTGGTTACATACGTACTGCTTATTGGAGTCACTGCAAAACAATAATATTCATAATAATATATGCAAATTATGAGTAGCAATATTGGATATGTTTCACATATATTATACATTAATGCAAATGAGTGCCACTGTGCCAGTAATGGATAACTTACCACTAGACAACTCTCAATATTTTACCTTTCCCAATATAAAAAATTGACCCCTTACCTTTTTTCATAAAATAGGCAAATTAGCTTCTACTTATTATTATCCCACAACATAAATATATATACACATTTTTATAAAAAAGGTTGCCCAAGTGGCTTGCTAACTCTTAGTTAATACCCATGGATATAGGAAACAAACCAATAAGAAACCTCGGACTAATAAAACCAGGTACTGTTTATAAAAAGTTAAGTATACTGACATGATTTCCTAGTACATTCAAACCTGTGTATATATAGTGACCACCCAAAGGAAACAAGAAAAGTGGTTGCTTTAGACATGTATGTGACCTCTATAGACAGTTTCTATAACATTAAATTCCTTTGCAGTGGATCACTTTTGGTGGCCACTATAAACAGGTTTATACAAAATGTATTTTTGTACAAAAAAAAGAGTAAACATTAGGATATATTTCAGAAAGATCATTTAACTCAAAGTGAATCCATGGGTTAAAAAGGCATTATGGCCCTATTTAAGCACTTTAAGTCGTAATGATGTGTAGCATACACAGTATACACTTCCCAAGCAAAATATACAATATATTTGTTTCTTAGTATTTGTAATATGTATAGATTTGAAATACCCCAATAAATATGACTGTATTATTCCCCTGAGTCTCTTTAAGTCGTTCTAGTCAAGTGCTATCAGAGCTACCAACATTGAAATTCAACAATCAGGAAGATTGGCTATCCGATACAGTAATCTTGGTCTATTTTCAGGAAGTCTTCTGCGAAATCAAGAAGACTTGGCAGCTCTGTGCCATGCATCTGTGTGTCTGTTTACCCATCAAGTATTATTAACCCTTTAGAGACTGGGCTTTTTTGGACGTTAGAAAAAAAAGCGAATAATATAAAATCTGAGACAATTTTCGGACCTTCAAAAGACTGGGGGAGGGGGGCTCAAAGCAATGCAGTGTGAACATTTCCTAGTTTCAGGATAATTGCTAAAATCTAGCAGGGGGGGGGGGGTGGGGGGGGGGACACACAAATTAGCCCTCTCCCCCAGTCCTTTTAAGGGCCAAGTGTACAAGGAGAAAGAACACAAATGTCTATTATTGCAGCCCTATTTATTTGTTAAATATACAGGTCTGCTTTTATTATCGTTTGAATGATTTATATTAGTGCGTAGATTGCTATAATTTAGAAAAAATCTTTAAATTGGCAACGCATCGTTATTTAAAAAAAAAATCAAATATTGTTGTTCAAATTGGCAACTTCATGGCAAACCAGTAAATGTTTTTCTTAAATTTTAATAACTAAACATTTTCCACTTTAGAAGCTCAAAATTAGGAGTTGCCACTTTGATGAGGGAATAATGATCAAATTTACCTTGAAATATCTCCGATCATCAGGAATTTCACACAGCATGTGAATTGCACAAATAAATTTAAAAAAGCATTTTACATATATATAAATAGTCTGTACACCCATTTTTATAAAAAATCTATCATATTCATTTAACATGTATGCAAACACTTGCTTGTCATAACATCTAGCCAGCTATATTCTATCACTAGAAAAAAGAAACACCCCATCTCATAATACAGTGGAACCTCGTTATAAAGAGCTCTGATATTTCAGGAAAAAATCCCTCTTATAACAAGATCATTTTGCTGGCTAACTCTACAGAGCGCCAGCGCTTGCGCTCTACGACCACCTACAGAAGTCCCCAAACTTGCACTTTTGTGTGCACAACATTTTGGGGAAATATATTACATACATTGTATGATACGATACTTACCAATTTCTCATTCACAAATATGTGATGTAACTTGCCGCTAGATGAAAATGATGATTTGTAGCTCATTTTTCCATGTAAAATCCGTGACTTCTTTCCTTGACGTAGCGCGAGGTTTTGAACGAAAGATGATCGCGCTTTGGACTCCATTCAAGTCGCCCGATTCCAATTAAACGGCAGGTTATCTGACCGTACCACTAAACGTGTCAGCCGTTTAATTGTAATCGGGTGACTTGAATGGAGACCAAAGCGCGATCATCTTTCATTCAAAATCTCGCGCTACGACGCGGAAAGAAGTCGGGCTGGTGCCGAAATCACAAATTTTACATGAGAAATGAGCTACAAATCATCATTTTCATCTAGCGGCAGGTTACATCACATATTTGTGAATGAGAAATTGGTAAGTATAGTATCAAATAATATATTTCCCCAAAATATCGTGCACACAAAAGTGCAAGATTGGGGGCTTCTGTAGGTGGTTGTAGAGCGCCAGCGCAAGCACTGGCTACATATCAAGGTAATTTTCATGGCTACAAGCTCCTCATTATAACGGGGTTCTACTGTTTTATCAAATATAAACAATCAAACCTGTTTATAGTGACCACCTAAGGGAAATAAGAAAAGTGGCCACTGTAGACAGGTGGCCTCTACAGACAGGTTACCGTTACATAACACTGTTTTTCTCTGAAGGGGATCACTTTTGGTGGCCACTAAAACAGGTTTGACTGTATAAATTGCATATAGATATGTACCAACCTACGCAGTTTATCACCCACTCGGATCTTTTGGCTTGCACACGACCATCTGTTCAGGCGTGGCCGTCAGCCCATACTCCTCCCACGATCCATCGAACACGGCCACGTCTTTCTTGCCCGCCTCGTGAGCAGCGAGAGCGAGGACGCACGCGGTGACCCCAGACCCGCAGGTCGCGGTCAAAGGTCGCGAGTAGTCAATGCCCTTTGCTGCAAAGATCTGCTTGAGCTCCTCCGGGGACTTCATGAGGCCGTGGTCTTCCGATTCCTCGCAGTGCAGGAGGGTGGTGTAAGGCAGGCTGGTGGATTTTGGGATGTGGCCCCTCGGGATAGCTTCAATTGAGGAAAAATAATTAGAACAAACAAAATAGGGTTGAAAAATAATTTGTACAAACAAAATAGGGTTAGAATGAGGAAAACATACTATATTACGTATTAAAATATCTTCCGATTCCTCGCAGTGCAGGAGGGTGGTGTAGGGCACAGGCTAGTGTATTTGAGGATGTGGCCCCCCTGGGATACCTTCAATTGAGGAAAAATAATTTGGACAAACAAACTAGAGTTATGAGGAAAACATACTACATGTATATTATTATTCAAATACTCCTTGCAGTGCAGGAGGGTGGTGTAAACTAAAGCAAGCTGGTGGATGTGGGGATGTGGCCAAGCTCCTAATACCTTCCAATTGAGGAGAATTATTTATGATTAACAAAGAGTTAAAAGAAGGAAATCAATGTCATTGGGCAAGTCCAAGATAACGCGCGCGTTACGTATGGGACATTTCAGAGACTTTCACTCCAAAAAAAATAATGTAGAGGGACTTTGATTTTATTCTTTTACCATCTCCATTACTGGTATCTATAAGAAGAATAACCTTGGTAAAGATGGTGACCTTTGACCTTTGCAATAATATTTTATTATATAAAATGTATGGCGTTACGTATGGGACCAGAAGAAATGAGGTTTTTATAAATAATTTTTAAGTTGAAAACTCTGTGTAAGTAATTTAGAGGACAGGTTGTAATTCAATGTGGTAGAGGGTACATTGCTCAGGTTTATTGAGGCAAAGTTTCATTTCATTCCGAAGAACGCTTTTCTTACAGGCTCTAATTAATTTTGGTAAAGACGTGTTACGTATGGGACAGTTACGTATGGGACATTTTGTCCCCATTCGTTTAATGTAGGTAAATCAATATTTAAGGCAAATTGAGGGTATTTGGTAAAAATAACGAGTTTCCATGGTGATTTGTGTAAATAAGTATCAGAAATGGTTATGTCACCCCTTAAAACCCTATAAAAGAGGTATCACTCATTAGTTTAGCGTTCCTAGATCAGAATTTATACAATTTTACAGGAATTTGGGAATATGCAAATTAGGTAAATATCTTAATTATGCAAATCATATGCTTTGAATAATGTTTTTGGAGTCAAAGTAAGTTAAGAAATCTTAAATACATAATAGGACATGATTAAATCAAATTAGTACATTTTGTGGGTTTGTAAGCCACTGTTTAACAGTAATATTCATAAATATGCAAATTAGGGGCAGCCATCTTGGATTTCAGGGCTTTGCTCAAGTGATACATGCCAATGAGGAGCAGAAATGGCTTAATTTGCCCCCAAATACCTTAAATGAAATGTTGGAACATTTTACACTACATTCCTGATTACAAATAGACATCTTGCTCTAATTCATGAATATGCAAATTAGCTAATTATCTTTCAAAATGGCTGCCGATCATAAATTATTGTTTTACTTAATTGGCTTCACTTCTAAAAAAAAGTTTATGGACCTAATTACCTTCTCTATACTCATTTAACATTGATATATCATGACAATATCACTCCAAAATAAATATTTGCCTATCTGCCACAAAGGCTCCCAGCAGCTACATTGACTTTGTACATGAATTATGTCCCATACGTAACACATTGTCCCATACGTAACACTTTCTATAAATTCTAATTTTCTTATAAAACAAAGGGTTAATACAAATTTCCCGGCTTATTATAGTATTTTAGTTTTAAAATGCATAAATTAGAACTTCCCAAAGTTGCACTAGAATAAGTATTAAATTATTTGAAAAAAATGAAAAAAGGTTCCTCATTTTGTTACGTATGGGACATTTCATGCTAAGACATGACCTAATTTGCATAATTAATTAGGTCATGACTTAATATTTATGCAAAATTTATATGGATGATTGAGTGGTCATGTCTGTATATGAATGAAATATCATATCATTCCCTTTGATTTTTTATGAATTTTTATAATTGTCCCATACGTAACACTCTATTTCACATTTATGCAAATGAGGCCCTTCAAATTTGCATAAATTTACATAAATTTGAATTTCTTTTTATGGAATTCAAACTTCAACTCATGGGCTTCAATATGATGTGAAACATGTCATCGGTAAATCAAGATGAAATTTCAACAGCTAGGTTGACGTTATCTTGGACTTGCCCCATTATATGTTACTTACAAACATGTATGTTTTTTTTTCAAAGCCAATATAAAAGTCTGTTTCATTTCTGTGGCTGTTTTATTTCTGTTTTCACATTCTTTTCAAATTTTTGATCCATGTGAACTCCATTTGATATCGTTTTGATCTCTATCTTTGACATATTTTGTTTAATTTGTAAAAAAAAATACAAAGATATATACTTTCAAAAATCATTACAGCATGTAAGATGAGGACAGTCTATATTCTATGAACCTTCAACAAGATTTCCTTATATCCCCCCTAGCAGAATTGTGCGCATGTATGGGCAAAATCTAACCATAGCCACCACATTTTGGGGTAGGGTTAGCGTTAGTATGGGGGTACAGAGAGAAGTCTTTCAATACCTTCTCTTGGTTCTGGTGCTTGGCCGTAGAACCTCGCCTCCGACCGTGCGTCCATCACATGGAACTTCTCCGTCTTCAGGTTGCTGACCATGTCGTCAAACCCTTTGAGCAAGTCTGGTTGCAGGACGGCCTCAAACTTCTTCTTCTCCACCTCACTGGGATGACTGCTGCTTGCTACTATATTGCCCTCCTTCACCCAACGAGAGAAACCGCCGTTGAGGACCGACACGTCGTTGTGGCCGAACACGCGGAACATCCACCACACGCGCGGGGCCGCAAACATGCCAACCTCTGGTTGATTCTCGTAGATCACCACGTGCGTGTCGTTGTCGATGCCCAGGTTCCCGACGTACTCGGCAAAATGTTCCGGCTTCGGGAGGGTGTGTGAAAACTTTGAGATAGGCAGAGAACACTTTTCGATGTCGAAGAACTCGGCACTTGGGATGTGCCGCCTGGTGAACTGTACCTTTTCCTCGATTTCACTGCCAGGTAGGTTCCATGATGCATCGAGTACCCGCAGGAACTGTGGCTGTAAAGACAGGATGCGGGACAGCCAGTTGCTGCTGACTAAGGCACCGATTGGCGGCATCTTGTCTCACTGTCTCGGTCTGAGAAAAATGAGGAAAAGAAACAAGAAATTTTGAATCAATAATGACATGAATGATGTAAGTAAATAAAAACACTGTGTAGTGTGTGAGTGTGAGTGACTGTGAGCTGCACTAATTGCAATTATATTTTGCTCATTATTCCTACAATTAATTAGAAATAGACATTCTCATTAGGGTCATTCCATGTCGAATCACCCAATGCAATGGATTTCATTGCACCCTCTTCAAATAGCGTGAATACTACCACGTTAACGTAAGTAACATTATTGATTAACCACTAGTGCTGTCGATTTCGGGAGTATTTCCCTCCCGGGACTCGCGATAATTTTTCGGGCTAGTCACAGGTACCCAAAATTTACCCATTGTTGATTTCGCTATCGGCATGTCACACCGCTGGGAAAACATGTTCATTCAAGTGACAAAAATTGAGCGCATTTATGACAATAAATCATCTTCTAAAATACAGCAAAATTGTAAATGAATTATATTTTTAGCATTTCTGACATGATTTTAACGGAATTATGTTAACATGATGTTCAAATTTACCTTGATTACGACATTTCTGACGAGAATAGGACATTAATGATCTCAGTGACCGATCGTATCTTCAACACACTTCACTGAATATGATTGTCATCGCGCCACTATTTTGGGCTATTATCTACCAACAAGCGATTATCATTTAGTAGATCCAATAAATCGATGACTCCCAATACAATTTTATGTTCCATTCGTATTACGTACAGTAGTTCAGGCGAAGCAGCGAAAACCTGTCGCGGTTTCGCAAACCAAAAACTGCAACACCTGTGTCTGGTTTTCGCTGCTTTGCCTGAACTACGTTATACGAATATAACATGAAATTGTATTGGGAGTCATCGATTTATTAGATCTACTAAATGATAATCGCTTGTTGGTAGATAATAGCCCAAAATAGTGGCGCGATGACAATCATATTCAGTGAAGTGTGTTGAAGATATGATCGGTCACCAAGACCATTAATGTCCTATTCCCATCAGAATGTCGTAATCAAGGTAAATTTGAACAGTATGTTGCCATAATTCCGTTAAAATCATGTCAGAAATGCTAAAACTATAATTTATTTACGAATTTGCTGTATTTTAGAAGATGATTTATCGTCATAAATGCGCTCAATTTTTGTCACTTGAATGAACATGAGAACTCTTGCGTTCAATGAGGGGACTTCCCCTTTTTTTCGGGATATCGAGTATCGACTTTTGCGCCCGGGACTCAACATTTTTCGGCGGGACCCTGGTACCCGTGACTCGTCAACAGCCTTATTAACCACTAAACCAGGTCCAGGAAGAGAGAGAGGGAAAAAATAAAATAAAAATAGACAAAATGGATAAGAAAATAAGAGCAGGCCCTGGCCGCCCTTGGCTTTAATTCAATTCATTCACATTTGCATCTTATAAAAAAACAAGTTATTATTAAAACTTTAAAGCCTCATTTTTAATCTTGAATTGCCAAGCCTATACAAAATATGACAATATAATTGACTACCGTAAACCAGGGTGACTTTGGCCGCTTTTTGAGACGGATGTATTTTCATCAAGTCCAACTCTTTAGAACTAATTTTGGATTCTATACATTATGCTCTATGAATATATTTGAAGCAATAAGAAATTTGTTCGAAAAAAGTGAGACTTGATGAAAATACATTCATCTAAAAAAATGGCAAAAAGGTGGCCAAATTAAGTCACCCCGGTTTACGGTATGGTCTTTGTCTTCAACATATAGAAGTACCGCGCCGTACGTGTACATTCTCTATTCTACGACTACATTACAAACAAACTATACACGCCATAAACATGATTATGAATGTTCTACCTGCCTGAGGCTGAATTGCTAGCCGAGTCTAGTCCCAAAGTCAAATCTTAATGTTCTTCAACTTTCAAGTTCAAATGCAATATTTACTTCAACTTATCAACATCACTCATGTAAATCAATCATCAATGTCTATTAAAGGGAGAAATCCACTTTTGCAAGCCAAAATTCAAAAGTTGCGAGGTTATTGTCAGTTATATGAAAGGAAATGTCATTTATAATAGCAATTTTAGCATGCCTGAAAAAATTAGGGCTTGAAATCTCTTTTTCGTGGAGTTATAGACCTAAAACTGAATAAACTGAGGGACGTCGGTTAATTAGGTACGTATACGTATTTTCGGCCGGTGAGTAAGTTTGTACATAGATTTCACGGAGTGCCATTTCGGTATGCATGACCCCTAGTGACCCGCGCTAGCTACGTGACTCGCTCATAAGTACTAATGTGTGAGCGTTTACCAAGCAAAATACCCAAACATCGCTTAAACCACGCCTGCGTTGCGATGTACACTAGCGAATGGGAAACTGTATGGCCAAGTATGCCCAAGTATGCCCAAAAGTCACACTGCCGTATAGCAGTAGTGACTTCACTAACCCCCGTTTTTTTTTGTAGGACTGTATATGACGTTAAATTAATCACTGTGTGTTTTTTTATTTTCTCACCTAACTTTGCAGATCGTGCTAGATGACAGGTTTAAAATCCTCCATTTGGAGGCGTCACGTTGCCCCTAGCTAAATTGAAATGGGCTACAATTTTGTTCGTTGGTCCTGAACTGCACGTCAATCCAGCATCACCGCACACGTAATAATGGCGTTCACCGTGTAGCTTGCGCAAATTGTATTACGTCATCAATCATACGAACTTGTTTTGGTCGGAAGCAAGGCTCATCATCAACTGTTAAAACTGCAAAGTAAAAATGTATAATTTAATTTAATGTGTGTACGTTTTTTCATAAAAAATAAATATATTCCATCGTATTTTATTTAATTCTATTCAAAAATCAGTCGTTACAATTTTTAAATCCATATTCTTTGAAAGTTTGAAAAACAACAATTCGCAAGCAAAATACGGTAGTTTCATCTCAAGCGCACTCAGTGGCACACACTTTATTTCCGATTTGACAGGCATACAATAATGTGCGTAAGTAATTTACAACGTATCAATTCATGGCTGGACGAAGACTACCTAACGAAAGGTCATTTCAGCAACACACTTTTCACGGTACTTTTGTCGCAAGCGTGTGCGATGATCAGCGCTCGACGCGACTGCATGGCAAATGAACGTGAAATATTGGCCGATTCATAGCAAG
Source organism: Echinarachnius parma (assembly GCA_037951105.1). Classification (NCBI taxonomy): domain Eukaryota; kingdom Metazoa; phylum Echinodermata; class Echinoidea; order Clypeasteroida; family Echinarachniidae; genus Echinarachnius; species Echinarachnius parma. The sequence goes on from JBAMJV010007150.1 coordinate 20,095, forward strand.
AAAAGTGGGTAAGTATCAAAAACACATCTTTCAATGATTTAATTTCACCTTATAGATTACAAATGTCATGTCATAAGTGGAATGAATGAACGGGGAGAAACCCTACCTTACGTTTTGATGTAGCTGGGGATGTGGGTACCTGTATAGGTACCCACATGTAATGGGGATGGCTTAAACTGACTACATGTAATTATATATTCTTTCTTTTTGAGATCTTTTTCCGTGACATACGTTAACAAATGTCGGCTTCACATTCACAATACCTTTACGAGAATTAGTACTATTGTTGTAATATTATGCTAAATCAGTTGAACTCCTTTATTGACCGAAATATAGTTTAAATGGAGGGACGCATTCGTTTTTCATTCGTAGAATCCAAATTAGAGGGCTGTTCGCTCTGATTTTTTTTTTGCGTATTACGTTGATCCCCATCCGTCAACTGAAAGCTGTTCAGTCGTTTTGTAAAAGTGGACCTGTCCCTTTAATAATGTCAATGACAATAAGTCTTCACTATTCTTCAGTCTTCACTTCACTTGTTTATCTTAATAATACTTACAAGTTATAAAAGAAATCGTTGTGTTCGATTACTAGAGTTTTCTGAAGTCGCGCACTCCACCATACAACCAAGTACCAGCCTAGTACCTCCTTGATTCATCCAGCATATCCAGATAAATTAAGGGTCACCTAGTCCTAGCTCGGCTCAGATCGCTCATGCATGTACGAATTCGGCTACTCTGAAACTGCACGTAGCTCACGGCGGTTTCATGCGTTTGATAAGTAAAACGGACGCGTATCAAAAGAACCCGGATGTGATCAACAACTTCGTGAAAAAACTCACTGCTTTGCTCCACTTGACGGTCCGGTGAGAATGACATGACGCAACTCTGGCCAAATGTTTGTCTTAATGGGGTATGTAAACCCTGACTTCTCTTATATTTGTGTTTAAAACAATACCACTTCTTGATTATTTATAGTGTTATATTACGAAACGATTGAAACATGCAATTTTGAACCATATTTGAATAGCTTACTTTTCTGTTTTAAATTTGTCCCGTTTTTTACTTTGGACCATTTAATACCGAATCGTGCAAGATTTCGACATTAGGATTTTCTAATTTTATATTGTTATGGAAGTATAGTATTTCTTATACATGAAAATGTTAACCATATTCTGACCCACCGCTAGATTTTGTGCAATCGCTCTTCAAAGTTGGGCGAGATTTGCTGCGGTTTTATGCTGCTTTTGTGGGGGTAGCAGATGGTCCCACTTTCCCTGCCTGTTCTACCGGCCTAGTCTGGACTGAGCGGTCGGTAGTGAGGGTTGAAGTTAACTCGCGCTTTTTCGATTTTCACCCAACGTTGCCAGATCTGGCATAATTATGCTTTCTGGCATAAGTTTGACCCTTTTAGCATCTGGAATTATGCCTGGCATTATTTGACCGTTTTTAGCTAAATTCTTGCATAATTTGACTCTTTTTTGCATAATTCTGGCAGAATTTGGAGAAGAAAAAAAAGGTCTAAAATTAGTAAAAAATCATCACTAAACTAAAGTAATGACAATGTCATGATCTCGACCAGAACTTTTTTCTAAGATGCTCGCCTCGGCCTGGGAATTTGTGTCCTGGTCGAATTTGGGACTGGACCTGGTCTTGGTCTAAAAAACGTTGAACACCCCTGTCTTGGCTTTGAAAATGTTCTACAACTACCCCCTCCCCCCCCCCCCTCCCCGCAGGGCCAGGGGCAGGGGCTTAGGTTACCCCCCCCCCCCCCCCAGGATTCCCAACCAGTGTGTCGAAAATTTGGGACTGAAGACCTGGTCTAGGGCTCGAAATGTTGTGATGGGACCTGGTCTCTGCTTCGAAAATTTCTATGACTACCCCCACCCCCCCCCCCCCCCCCCCTCGCTTACAGGATTCCCAACTAATTGGTCAACTGAAGACCTCAACATTTTGGACCTGCTCCCGGTTTCGAAAATTTTCTACGACTAGCCGACAGTGATAAATAAGAATAATGTCAAAGAGACCTTGAAAGTGATAGATTTGTCGATCTAGTAGTCATACTTCTAGTCCACTGTCTTCTGCCTGATAATATTTTCATGGAGAAAACATGTCATTACATTTTCATAATATAACAATATTAGAAAATTATATTTTGGAATTAATTGAAATATTTTGACATTATAATTAATAATTCTTTTTCCTTTTGTATGCTGATGCCTGTAGGTATATATGAAGTCACTGGAAAGATCCACCAATCAAGCTTCTCCACTCTGGCTCTGCTGGAGCTGAATGTGGTACCTGACCGGCTGGTTACCCAACCAGTGTCAAATAGTTCTACACGTCTTAATTGGCTCTGCTGAACCCCATCCGTTAACCGCTGACTCTCTGGCCTTCCATGCAGTCTGTTCTTGGCCCCTGGGTGCAAGCTCATCATTTTATGGTAATTTTTTGTTTGTACAATTTTAAGAAATTGGTTGATTGGATGCTTAAATGTGTACAATATTATTGTGCGGGTCTGAACTGTACCAAGTGACCAGGGATAATAATAAGCGCTTTGAGCACCTTATATTAGGTGGATATTGCGCAATATAAATATCCTATATTATTATTATTATTATTATTATTAAATTGTTAAGTTTACGTAACCATGGATTTAACACCTTAACTGTATTAAGGCTAGCCCACATCAGCAATAGACTTGGGCTACCCGACTAGTCCTATTGCCTAGTACTAGTACTAGGGCTAGCCGGGTAGCCCAAGCTCGGCCTAGTACAGTAATATTTATGTTCAAAACGATACCACTGAATAGTTATTCTTCTTGTTTTATTTTTTTATTATGACATTTATTATTTATTGTGAAATGGTGGGAAAGTCAAATTTTTAACAATTTTAAGACTCCATTGAATATGTTCCAAGTTGACATTCGTGTAATTTCATAGAGAAAACGTTGCCTTAAAAAAAAATCTAATCGAAAATAGTAATTTTTTTTTTAAATGTTACTTGTAAACATATTTGTTTTTCTTTGTTCTACTTGCTGTAGGAATTAGACACTGGCTCTGCTGAGTGCTGTACTTGCCTGGGTTAGCCCAACCAGTGTAAACTAGTTCTACATCTTACTCCGTCTGACTCTGGCCTTCCCTGCCAGTCTGTTCATGGGTGCCCCAATGGTTCTAGTGCTGGCTTATCTTTTCATGGTAATTGTTCTTGCAATTTTCAGAGATATGCAAAGTTGGTTGATTGGAGTGGTTAAAGTCCAGCTTTATGTTACCGTGAATCTAACAATTTATTTTTAGGCTAGCCCTCATCAGCAATGTAACATGGTTTAAGCATGGGCTATATCTGGCTATTCATAGTAGGCCTAGCCAGGTAGCACAGGGCCCACCAAGTACAATCACAATTTATTTTCCTCGTTAATGCCTAATGGAAATGGGTAGGCTAGAGTGCTCGGCCTCTTAACTCATTATTTGAAATGTTATCCAGTAATTCATTTTTGAAATAATATAGACCTACCAGGTAGCAGTAGTAATATTACTAGTGCCATTACCACTTGGTTATATAGAATAATAATAAATTGGTTACTGTTGTACTTGATCTGTCACACCCTGGCGAGGATGGGGATAACCGATAACAGCTTTACTGCAGGGTATGTTTTTTAATTTTGAATTTAAGATCAAAATACATTGTATGTGCTGGGGCATTAAAACAAATTCTTATCTTGATTGCATGTCTGCATTAATTGCATTTTGTTGGTACAATACTATTGGTATCTTGAGCTTGAGCTATATGCAAGGTTGAATAACCCTTTTGAAGCTTGCCGGATTATGAAATGTAGTATCTTATTTAATTTTGGTGTGTTACCCATGTCCATTATTATCTTTAAATTGAGTTCACTTGATAATAAAATCGTTGTTATTTTCTCTTTTCTCATAAAAACAGGACTAAGGCAAGATCATGGAGCATGTGACATGAGATCAGTTCTTTGGTGCGTCAGTGGAGCAGAAGTACAATAACATTAATAAGGTATGACTGAAACATTTGATCTGGTGACAGCTGATCAAAAATATGTTGTTGCATTAATATTACTGTTAGGTTTAGTGCTAGGAATAATGATGTTTTTTTTTAAGGATTTGTTGTATTGATTTGAGAAAAATCAATAGTAAAGCAAGCAATTAAGGACAGTTTAGTTGAATTAAATATTATACAATTTGGAGGTATCAATCTAAATGGAATGAAAAAAAAATTTCCAGTTATACTCTATGATAGTATTCATCAATTACATTTTTTGTGCATACTTACAGGCAATCTGTATTACACCCGAACACTCATAAAGAGGAAGGGTGGGGGGGGGGGGGGGGGGGGCGGAGTGGAGAGTACAGAGTACTATTCACAGAGATTTGGTTACCTTGTCTGACTTAACAAGTGATTTAAATTGATGTCAACCACTCACTCTGAAACTTGTATTCTAGTTACATAGGGAGGGGAGGGATGTGTAATTATTATAATTATTTTGTAATTGTTATTATTTTTTTGACATTAAATTTGTTAAAAGCTCATTATGATAGGACACACACTTAGCCCCCAATATAACTACCCCACTGTAATACCAATTTTGACATTTTAAATGTAAAAGGCAATTTTAAACACAAATTCTAGTAAATGTTTATTTCTTGCATTAATTCCTACAGGTGGGATCAGCATGTTCTTAGAGCCGATGACATCCCTCATCACTACCAAAAGCACATCATACTAGTGACAACTTGGGTGGCAAGAGAGAGATGCAACTTCACACACATTCCTTTACAATTTCATGCCACTAAGTTGCAATACTCGGTTCAACAGGAATACACTCCAACTAGACTGAAGTAAAATCTGTAACTGAAAGGGACACAGTTGTATAGCCAACTAATCATGCGCATTCAATGTAAAATGTCTCGATATTAAATGGACCAGCATGTAACCATGAAGCAGCACCTGGAGAACATTTGCAAATCGACCATGAGAGCCATCATATTGTTTGGACAGATTAGACAGACAATATCTTACAGCATCAGCAACTAAACCATACACCCAGGCCCAAAACAGTTAATACAGTGAAACCCTGTTATAACGAGCTCGCTTAGTACGAGGTACCGTTTATAATGAAGAGAATCCTTTGGTCCCAATTGTTCCAATGGCATAATGCTCCACTTATAATGAGCTCGGTTATAGCGAGATTCTGGTTATAATGAGGTAAAATCATTAGTCCCGACTACCTCGTTATAACAGGGTTTCCCTGTACACCCAGGCCCATTCTATCTGATCTAATGCACGTGATATTTTAAATGATCATTTTTTCATTTAACTTGTATGTATATTTTTTCACTGGTGTAATTAATATCTTTCAGCCCAATGGGAGGGAGGGGGATTTTTTCCATATACCCCCCCCCCCCAAAAAAAAGTGAATGTATTTCAGAGGACAAATTTTCATTGGCTGGGACACAGTGAAATTTCAATTTCTGTCCTATATGTCTGTGTACTTATGATGTGATGTGAGGATTATGATATTCAGTAAAATAATAAGAATCCTACAAAATATATACACAGCCTTTTGTTTTATTTGGATTTTATTATGATAGCTTGAATGATGTGGAATATTCACAGTATGAATTACAACTGTCTAAACCATCAAACATAAATTAAAATATCTCTGTCAAATATTTATTGTAAACCTTGAACAGTGGAACCTTGTTAAAGAGAGCTCTGATGTAACTAAACGTAAACCCTCTTATAACAAGATCATTGTGCTGGTCCCAGCTCTTTATAATCTGTTTGTTTTATGACCCTGGTATAAAGGGATACTATATATAACAAAGTTGTTCATGGTCCCAAGGACCTCACTTTAAAGAGTTTTCACTAATTGCAACATGTATGATGGATTGCATTTGAATGTCTGTAATTTGTGTGTACTGTGCCATATGTGTGTATTTGTGATACTGTGTTTTGAAATGCTTGTGTGTATGTGAGTTTGTATGAATTTGGTGAGTATGACTCTGTCACATGTGTGTAGTCGTTTCTACAACATCCTTACCTAAAATAGATTCAAAGTTGGAAAACTTTTAATCTAAGTTTACTTAGTCATCATCACAGGAAACAATACATCACATACATTTAATAAATTAAAAACATTTTGATTGTGGAGCAATAATTATAACTCTTATAATAATCACCATCTGTCAAAGTAAATAATGCCACTTGTAACTGAACAAATCCCCTGCCGCAATTGTAGTGAAGATACACCAAATATTAAACAGTAATAACTGTAGGTGTGTGGTGGTGGTTAGGGGCATTGGCGTACCCAGGATTTTGTAGAGGGGGAGGGGGTTTAATTTCTTCTGAAGAAAAATTTCTGTCAGGGGGAGGGGGGGGGGGGGCGGGGGGTTGTGGTCATAGAAAAAAAAAAGTTTTCGAGGACGAGACCATGGTTTTTCGAGGCCGAGACCATGGTTTTTCGCACTTTTCGAGGACGAGACCATGGAAAATGACGGTCGAGACCGCTAAAATTTGAGTACGCCTATGTGGGGGGGGGGGGGGGGGGGGACCGTAACAAGTGTGTTTTCCTCGGAGTTTGGTCTATAATTATTACTAAGAGAACATGCAAGCCTTTATATGCATTAGTCTTATACAAACAAAATAAAACACATTGAAGACAAATATTGGAAGGTCTAAATACTGGGGGAAATATTTATTAAAACAAAAAAGTATATAATAACAAAAAAAATATTGGAAGGTCTAAATACTGGGGGAAATATTTATTAAAACAAAAAAGAAAACTGACCAGAAAAAAAAATAAGAAACGAATAAAACAACCTTTTTTTTTGTTAGTGTCGGTTGCTCTAAGTAACTTGCGTTGGATCAATTGGAATCAACGCCGCAAATACGCGATGGTGATTGGTTCCCGGGAATGGCTTGTCGTGCAACGGGTCCCTTGTGCAATGTCAACAAACACGCAACACACACAACACAGTCATGCTAGGCGAAAAGAGACAAAACATTGCTGTACAAAAACATACTTTTCTCCAAATCTAGCGGTGGGTCAGCGAGTTCTCAACGGATTACTGAAGCCAAATAAATTGCGGATTCACACTCATTTTCAGTTTGGAATCCTAATGTAGAACTTTGTTGCTATTTTAGTGTAAATTTACGTAACTTTCGTCAGGTATTATGGCTTAAATCAGTTCACAAATTAACGCTTAATTTCCTTTTTATTTCACTTTTTCTTTATGACATGTAAGTTTGTGTTTATGAACGTGTTTTGCATATTTGTTTCATACACCTGTGTAAATTACAAGACTTGACGTGGGAAACTTAAACATTAATCGCCATTTGTAGAGCAATTCATCGTGAATTAATTCTGGCCACTTGTGATTGAACTTCGTGGTGAAATTGTTGAGTTCACGTGAACGCGCGGAAATCCGTGCGTGTGCGCTGGCTACCCTTTTTAAGTACATGGCCTATGGGAGTGAAACCGCCGTGGTGTGTGTTTGTGTGTAGGTGTGTGTCATGATTGTGTGCGGGAGGAAATTACTAATAATTATATGAGGCAGATAAACATGTCACATTAATGACGTCGTTGTGAACGCGCGTTGACTAAAAGCGAAAATGGTTCAAAGGTATTGAACAGGACGGGTCAACAACAGTCAATTTGCATTATCAAAAGACGAGAACGGCGTCGTCGTCCACACATGCGAAAAAACCTTATTGTGTTCGAACAACGGCGTATAAAGCGAATACCAAACAAAATAACTACGACTCGTAAAACTGACTATGTAATTGTTTATTCTCCATTTTCGAGACCTTTTTTGTGTGTATACCTTTAAAAAGATGTCGTCTATACAATACCTTTACAAGAATAACCACAATATTGTTGTAATATTATGCTATATCAGTAAAACACATTTATTGGCCGATATGTAGTTCGATAAAGTGATGATTTCTACACATTCGTTTTTTTTGTAGAATCCAAATTACAGGTTTGTTCGATCTGAAATGATTGTATGTGAGTGTTACATCCATCCTCATTCGTCTACTGGAAACTGTTGAGACGATTTGTAAAATGCGAACACTCCCTTTAAGGCTGGAGGGTGCATCTAGAAGGGCCATCCCTGTAAAAGAAAATATATATATAAATATACATGTTTCAATCATTTATGATTATTCTTTGCAATATTGCTATATTTGAATATAGGAAGAAACCAAAGCTGTATGTATTAGTTCACTTTTCGCTTGTATATACATGTATATTATATATACGTTTGTTTTGTTTTCTAAAAAAAAACTTCAGCAGTAGATATCAAAAACACGCTCATATGTTAACACATATGTGTACATTTTCTAATTAAATATTATATCGGTGATGTCGGGAATAACATTCAAATGTAGCGTCTACGACCTGTATTCCATTGATGTTTTTATATTGTAGATAACAATACGGTGTTTTATATGCTTTTTAAATGCCTACACTCGAATTATCTTTACATCATGACTTAATTTTAAAGCGTCCTCTTTGGCTTAAACCATAAACACGTCCAGAACACATATTAGTCACATGTGCTTTCAAATACATATATACCAGACTTTCAGCACGGATATTTTAAAATGATGAATATTTGGCAAAAAACCTACATCTAAGATAATATTACTAATAAGAATAGCTTGCATTTATGTAGCGCTTAATGCAGGGTTTCTAAGCGCAAGATATTGAATTCATTTTCATGTTAACAGAAGTTGAATGTATTTTCTTTCAATATTTTTCAATTTTCATTGTAGGATCTGGAGGTCAAAATCGCTCGATATCCGACCCTGGCATTTCTCTCCTTCTATAAGTCTAGACTTTAAATTCTGATTGTTGTTTTCTAATATACTCACAAGTAAAAAATATATGTATTGCCTGGAATTTATTAGCCTCAAGATGCGCGTATAAAGTTGTTAGTATTTCGCATGCTCACCATGCTCACCCGGGGGTTGACAAGGCGTGCAAAATAGTAATACGGATTTGAATGTTTGAACTATTCTTAAAATGATCGAGCTAATAGAGCCATGTATCAATCTCTTATCCAGGCATAAGACTATACCACGTAGTTTAGACAAAGATATAGGCCCTATGATACTTTCGAAAGCTCCGATGAAAGTGTGTGTTTGTTATTACGGTTTTGTTATGTTTATAATTGAGGTAAATACAGAAAAGGGTTACAGGACGAAGAGAAGCAGCTTCCGAGAACATATTTAACGAACGCGTATTTTTTTGGCAAAAGAACTGGTCACTTTCTTCGTAAACTACATGTTCGCGGCACTGATTTCCCAGATCGGATAAATGGGACATGTTGTTCATTTGCTTCCAGATGTACACAAACACTGTGTCCTCTGTATAAACTCTGCATGATCTGAGCTGAGGAACTTACCGTGAACATTTAGAAAGAATCTGGATATATATGAACCAAGTATGATGGTAGTTATTGCCTCAAATCTAATTGTGGTGGTATCATTTGCTTTACGTAAGTATTAACCAGTGCAGTGGTATAACAATGCAGCTATTAATTGTATCAGATAATAATGTCCTTAATTCCTCAAGGAATAAAAACAATACAAATAAGATTGACTTATACTTAGTCGCTACATACAATTGATGAGCGGCAATAAACACATAAAATGAGAAAGTTCTTCTTGGAATTTAAATATCGTTATGAATAGAAATGTGTGAACTTATACTTATTATGAATTCAATAACAAATTTTCGTAATGCCTCCGTCTTATTTTTGAGGTAATTTTAATAATTTATGTATGTGATGATATTTTACCGAACCTTTCTGTTACCTTAATTACCTCACTTTTTAAAAGGTTGTTCGGGAGAAAAAGAAAATTGTGATTGTAGGTTGTATGTTTCATTTCCCGGATAAGGAATAATAATAATAACGGGAAAGCAATTTGGAAAAGCCGAGAGCTGTTTTATGCTTCTATTGGTAATCTTAATACAACAAGGTTTGTGATAACAACAAGGTTTTTCTAAGTAGATCGCAATTTCTCATTCAGCTTGGTCAACGGCGAGGAAAAAGTGACCGCCCTGATCATTCTCTGATCTCATACCTCTTTATATAGCAATGCAAACTATGTCTTAAAAAAGAAAGAATATGACATACTGTGTACTGATGTAATAATTTTTCAAATGTGCGCTACATTCCATTACAGACCAAATTAATGTCAACGGTGAAGATAGCTCAAACAGCATCACCTTGGTGAATGGGATTACTGGAGACAATGTATCTCTCACCTGTACCCTGCATCCAGATATAGTACATCTCAGCCAGGTACTCTCGGTAGAATGGAGACGAAACAATACCCAATTTTTTTCATGCCCAAATATTTCGGAGTGTATTGGATCAAGAAGAATAAGCAATCGGTTTCGTCACATTTTTGAGACATCGGTTCCATTCAAAAGTTCTGTGTTGATATACAACTCATCAATTCCAGACGAAGGGAACTATTCATGTGGTATCTTTGCCAAGGGACGCGCTACTTCAAAAAGGTTTATGCTGTATATTGAAGGTACGAATCACTTTGCACTTGTCGAATAAATTAGTGCTTGTTTACTTTCATAGCCATTAGAACAAACAACTGTCTATCAACAAAAATATGTTTTATTTAGCAGGAATCAATTTGCCTTGCAGAGAATTTTGAAACCGTTTTATATTTACCACTTCATATGTTACTTACCATATCCTAGCCATACGGGATTGTTCATTGAACAGTAATGCTAATTCTAAACTTTCATGACGTCTTTCCTAAATGTACTTTTGCAAGGACTCAATTGTCTTCGCAAATTATATATGTAACAGCAAGTATGAAAACACAATCCACTCTTTACGGAAAACTATTATTTATCCAAATATGCATAAAACAATAACACGTTGTTCATTTCATTATCTTTCCGTAATTGCTCGTCCTTTTATATAGAAATTAGTGTTGGACTATAATCACAATTAAAATGATGATAACATCACTTTTCATTTTGTAGTTCTGGTGATACTGCACAAATTATGTTACAATCCTTGTGTAAGAAATGTATGGTATCTGGGTATTAAATCTTATCCTCCATTTCCCGATATTTATTTTACATCGAAGAGACATGGGCACACATCGGCAGTGATCACGGTGATGACACAAAATGATGTTTTGTTAGCGGGTAAAATGAAATAAGCTTAAGTACATAGGTAGGAAAATAACTATGTTCTAATCGCTTGATTGGGTGAGAAGGTAAGGTTGTCTGAATATACATATTGTGTGTATGTGAGGGGTATCTAAAATGAGCCGTTGATAGTCTGCACAGGGAAGACTGTCATGACTGTTAGGCATGTTTTCAGATATCTACACTTAATCGCTGCCCATATATTGAAATGTTCACATTTTATTTGAAATAAATCCTACGGAGAGGGGGCTGAAGCTCCCAGCTAACCCTAACCCTAACCCACCCCCTTCCCCGCCCGCTATATCCTATAGGGCGGCATGCTTTAATAATAAACCTACATATTGCACAAAGCGTTCGTCGATCGTAAGTGGCGGTACGCCAATAAACATACAAACTTTCAAGAGAGTTATCCCGCAATGAAACTACATCTGTTAACAAGGGTGACATCGTTTCGCAATACCGTGCGTCCCAAAAAAAACTATACACTTTTGAAATGGCTGCCGAATAAAAAATATATGATTCTGGGGAAAAGGTTTTATATGTATGGAAAGCTCATAAACTCAACTTTCATATGACACCAAAAAGTACGAAAGTAATTCATGCTTGGGTGAGCACTGCTCACTTTTGTAAAGGGTATGACAATTAGGTTGCGCAGGAATTAGCCTTCCAATGTGTGAGAGGTAAGTCCTTTGGAGCTTACAAAATTGAGGGTGATATGATAAATTCATGATCAATTGCGATCAGTTTGGGTTTGCTGAGTGAATTTTATGGTTTATTAAACCAAACTTTTATGCATGAGTGTACAGTAATTGCATTTTTTTATTGTAGCATTGTAACTTTCCCTGGTAGTCTCAGTGCTGTGTTCATGGGAGTCAGGATGGGGTGATGGTACATGTACCGATTGACTGATACATTGTTGATTAAGTGATTGATAGCTGAATGTTGATTGTCTAATTCACGGTATTGATTGATTGACTGATAGATTGTGATTGATTTCAGGTGTCAATGGATAATAGCAACCAGTCCAATTTGGGAAATGTAGGTAGAATTCGGGTTAAGGGAAGGTGGTCTGGATATTTTGGAGTGGAGACCAACGAATATGAATTGTCGAGATATGCACAAGCACACCCAGGAAGAGAGAGAGAGAAAGGGAGAGGGGGGGGGAGGGTCATACATGTCCTCTTGACCCGTATCCCATCTACCCAACAAAGTCCTACCCTACATTTCACCTCCCCTGCACCATGTACCATCACCCCGTCCTGACTCCCATGAACACACCACTGAGTCTACCAGGGAAAGTTACAATGCTACGATAATAAATGCAATTCCTGTTCACTCATGCATACAATGTTAATCCCATAAACCACAAATTTCACTCAGCAAACCCAAACTCATCGCAATTGATCATAAATTGGTCATATCATCCTCAATTCCGTAAGCTCCAAAGGATTTACCTCTCACAAATTGGAAGGCTAATTCCTGCGCAACCTAATTTTCATACCCTTTACAAAAAAGAGCAGTGCTCACCCAAGCATTAATTATTTTCGGACTTTTTGGTGTCATATGAAAGTTGAGTTTATGAGCTTTCTATACATATAAAACTCTCCCCCAGAATCATATATTTTTTATTCGGCAGCCATTTCAAAAGTGTATATTTTTTTTGGGACGCACGGTATATGCTGTAGAACATTATGCGGAAGACACTGCGGTTGCTAAGATGTTTTAATGGCGCTGGTTGTTTCTAATTTCAATAATCATGTTATGTTGTGTTGTGATAGCGATTTGTGCAATCATTGCTTTGCGTAAATAGTATTTGATTAAAGCTGTCTTCGAAAAAATGTATTCTACTTTTGCTGGTGACTCTTATAATTTCGAATGTTTACATAAAATTATAAATATATATTTTCATGCGTATTTTATCAAATCTATTACAGTTAACTTATCACGTTATACATATTTTTCCTTATTTTTACTCCTATATTTTTAAAATTTGCATACGATTTTTCGGGGAAAAAAATAATTGATCTGTTTGATTTTTTTCCATTTTGAGCTGAGCGTATTACCCAATATCTTATAATCTTAAGAATCACGCTCTCTTATAAATCAAGCAACAGCCATCAGTGAGGACATTGTAAATACCGTGGTGAACATGAATGCTGGAGACAATGTGTCGCTCACCTGTACCCTGCCTGCGGGAGCCGGAGATCCCAGCCGGATACTAAGGGCCCGAGACCATTCTATCATCTTTAGTTGCACAAGAGTGTCAAGATGCATCCAACCTAGTATAATTGCTAATAGGTTTCTACACTTGTTTTCGAGTATTTTGATGGGCAGTTGCAAAGCGTTCTGCAGATATTTCACTCATCAATATCGGACGGAGGGAACTATACGTGTGATATTGAAACATTTCCACAGTCGACTCACAAGCGTTTCATGTTGAATATGATAGGTAAGCATAATTTTGCGCGCTCATTTTACTTACTTCCACACTGCAAATGGTAATTATGACAATCTTTAGTCGATATGCAGCATGTACGATATATGCGAAGAAAATAAATTCCTGATGAATTTCTTGAGTATCTTCCTACATCGGGCAGACATGAGAAAACATCGCCGATATAACAAAATGAGTCTGTAAGGAGAAAATAACAGTTTAAAAATAACTACATACATATCAATAATCTTTTAGTTGCCTAATTTGGATGTGAGAGCATGTATACTTGTATACGTGTGTTTATGTTTGTTTGCAATGTACCGCGAATGCAGAAACGACTGTTAGACCAGCAATTTTAAGAGAATGTTAATTTTGTTCAGAGTTTATAGGCCTACAAGTGGTCTCATAACTATATTGGTGTGTAAATAGTTATATTTTTAAGCTGAAATTTTTGGGGGGAAGGGGTAGCAGCCCCCAGCACAACTACGTACCCCACCTACCAAGGCGCACGGCTGTTCGCCTATAACCTGACATGATCAGCCCTTGCAAAGTTATCTCAGTACGTTCCGCATTGAACTGTTGAAGCTCATTCTGTTCGGACGGGTCATACCTTTACGCGATGCATGCTTTGTGGCATTGTTTATAAGGACATTGCGATTTTAAACATGATTTACTGATGCTGGTTGTTTTTTAATTTAAATCATCATGTTAAGTTTTGTTGTAATGGTGATTTGTGTTATATCTGCAATTTGTAAGTAGTATTTAATTGTAAATATAAGTTATATATAAGTTTTGGAAACAGAAATAAAATCAATGATGATGTTATTTATAATTTGTTTAAATGATCATAATAATTATAATGCTTAAAATGTCGGACATTATTGAGACAAAAATCATCTTAAAGGGATAGTTGAGTTTTGGTTAAACTGAATTTTAATCGAATTGGGAAAGATTTAAAGGGTACTACCACCCAAAAATAATATTCTTATAAATGAAAGGTAACATCTTTAGTATTCCATTCCATCAACAAGTTCACAAAAATATGATTCCAGAAAAAAAATATATAATTGGAAAACGCATCACCATTCTAAAGCATGCGTTTATGGGTCTGCATGTACGAGACTACTTTGTCCAGAGCGAACGAATCGCCCGGGATTCTATTGTCTCCAAATGTACATGTACGTTTGAACAGCATTGGCGCACTCGCAAATTTTTGGCCCGTACGTATGGCAAGCCGTTTTAACATTTATTCCTATTTCTTGATATCAAGAATTCAATTCTTGATATCAAGAATTCGACTTCTTGATATCAAGAATTCATTTCTTGATATCAAGAATTCAATTCTTGATATCAAAAAATAGAATTCATGATATCAAGAATTCAATTCGTATTTCGAACGCAAGACTATTGCAATGATTATTTTAATATCGAGCGCAAAAGTAATGCAAAAATTCACAATTGATTTCGAGCGCAAAAGTAATGCAGAAATCCACTCTGATTTCGTGCTCGAAAGTTGTGCACAAATTCATTGTGATTTGATTTCGAACGCAAAAGTTGAGCACGAATTCATCCTGCCTGAGCGGTGCGGTGTCGAAAGTCAATGTATCGCGAGAATTCAACTAATGCAAGAATGCATGTTGCCAGCTTGCAGTGCATTGACTGTCCCGGTGATTTTCCTTGTATTAGATTTTCATTTCATACTGTTCAATCATATGTTTATTTAGACCATTGATTAATGTTCCATTGATAATGTTGGATGTGATTCTTTCTAGTTTAATTACTTGTAAAAAAAAAAACATACAAAAACGCGTCTTTGAAAAACGTAAAACGGCAACATATCAAGAAATCTTTTCGTGATATGTTGCCAATATACAATGCGCAAACCTGTAGCAAAGATTACCACGTGTGTAATGATATATTCACATTTTTACTGCGCAATTCATTTCAAAATAATATTGATCACGTCAGTTAACATAATACTGTCAGATTTGATCATTTTTAGCAAAAAGACATCTAAATGGACTCACAAAACACGCATTGTAAACATAACAAATTGGCAACATATCATGAATTCATGCGGAACTAATGAATTTGTGATATGTTGCCAAACTGTGCATTTACAATGCGTATTTTGTAAGTCTTTTTAGAAGTTATTTTGCTTTAAAAATATCATATCTGACGTTACTATTTCAACTAAAATACAAGTAATATTTTACAATTGATCATTCAGAAAAACACATGGACATATTTATTGCACAAGGGAGAATCATTACAACAGGTTTGTGCACGTTTATTGGCAGCATATCACGAAATAAACGCACGTGGCCGATATATGGGCTCAGATACTCGCAGTTTTGTTTACTTTGGCTCTAGTGAGAGTCGTATAGCGTGGTGTGTACACGTGTGTGTGTGTGTCCAAGGAGGTACTATCCTCCTTGGTGTGTCATAGAGCTCTTTCCCATACAGCTCTATGGTGTGTGTTCATAAAGCACGTCCTGAATCTAGACTAGACACCGCACCGTTCAGGATGAATTCGTGCAATACTTTTGCGTTCCAAATCAGAATGTATTCCTGCTCAAAGTTTGCGTTCGAAATCAAATTGTATTCCTGCTCAAAGTTTGCGTTCGAAATCAAATTGTATTCCTGCTCAAAGTTTGCGTTCGAAATCAAATTGTATTCCTGCTCAAAGTTTGCGTTCGAAATCAAATTGTATTCCTGCTCAAATCTTGCGTTCGATATCCAAATGATTTCTTGATATCAAGAAATCGAATTCTTGATATCAAAAAATAAATTCTTGATATCAGGATATGAATTCTTGATATCAAGAATTCATTTCTTGCTATCAAGAATTCATTTCTTGATATCAAGAAATCAATTCTTGATATCAAGAATTCATTTCTTGTTATCAATAATTCAATTCTTGATATCAAGAATTCATTTCTTGATATCAAGAATTCGAATTCTTGATATCAAGAATTCGAATTCTTGATATCAAGATTGACCATTGCTTAACAACAGAAAATTATTTCTTGATATCAAGAATTCGAATTCTTGATATCAAGAATTCGAATTCTTGATATCAAGAAATGAATTCTTGATATCAAGAATTGAATTCTTGATAACAAGAAATGAATTCTTGATATCAAGAATTGATTTCTTGATATCAAGAAATGAATTCTTGATATCAAGAAATGATTTTCTGTTGTAAAGCAATGGTAATTCTTGATATCAAGAATTGAATTCTTGATATCAAGAAATGAATTCTTGATATCAAGAAGTCGAATTCTTGATATCAAGAGTCGAATTCTTGATATCAAGAAATAGGAATAAATGTTAAAACGGCTTGCCATACGTACGGAACAAGGAAATAGTAGTGGTTCCGTAAGTGGTCGAAATTAATTTCTTTGTTTGTGAATTACATAACCCTTTGCAAAATGTTGGGTATCTATTATTTTGATATCACAAAACGGTACCAAAGCATATTGTTATGTGTTGCTCTTTG
The DNA here is from genome assembly GCA_037951105.1 of Echinarachnius parma. NCBI lineage: Eukaryota > Metazoa > Echinodermata > Echinoidea > Clypeasteroida > Echinarachniidae > Echinarachnius > Echinarachnius parma. The sequence goes on from JBAMJV010007150.1 coordinate 37,248, forward strand.
CCTGGTAGTCCCCTTTAATGTACTGAAATAACCTTCTCTGAAGTAGTTTCCGTCAGTAGTCAGTCAAATGACATAACGACAGAGGTGCATGGACGAGAGGGAGAAGCTGTGTCACTTGAGTGTAACGGACACGTATATACAACAAAAGGTGAATTATTCAAATGGATGCTATGGACGCGGAACAACTCTAGATTGATATTGTGTCATGGAATTGAAAAATGTGAAAATACAACTACCCCATCGAGGAATAGCCAGCATATATTTGAGTATTCGTCAAACCACTATAACAGTTCCGTAAAGATATTTAATGCATCCATCTCCGACGAAGGAACATACACATGCGTCATTTTTGTCGCGGTAGACGTGAGAAATACAATCATCGTCTTGAGTATCGAAGGTATGAAGGTTAATGCAAAGTTATTAGAATGAATCAGTAGTTTCATCTTCCAAGATATATTCAAGACAACATATTGGCATTTAATTTGAATTAATTAAATTTAATTAAACAAAAGACTAAAAACAAAATGTTCATCCAACAGAAAACAAATTTAAATAAACATATTTAGGAAATAAATGTTGGTGTAAACGTCTTACCAACAATTTCGCTGTTATAGGCAGTGTTGCATATTTAATGTATGTGTTAGCCTTAATTATAATAACACAGGTTTATTTGTATGTAATTTGATGTTATTGATTATTGATGATAGTTATAACTACAAAACATTTAATTAGTAGGCATAATGTAACGTGAAGGATAATATATTTATGCTCAAACCAATGCTTCTCATTTATCTACTTTGTCCATTTAGTTCCGCCTAGGGAGCTTACCATCTGGGACATGGACACCAATACAACTTATGAAGATGGAGACACTATAACAGCTATGGCGGGGATGAAAAAGACTTTGAGATGTGAGACGGACGCCCCTGTGAAGCCTGCAGTAACACTGGAATGGCAAACAGGCTTCAATCAGTCAGACATGATCCAGATGTACAACATGAAGAGAAATGAGGGAGAACCTGATTCAAGTCTAGTCACCAGCTACACAACAATGACGTTCACTGCGATCAAAGAGAGGATTGGAGCAAACATCACATGTTTCGTTAAAAACAACAGTGATGTCCAGCTAAGTTTGAACATACTAGTTAATGGTAAGTGCGATGTAATTATCCTTGATTAATTCAGGAACTCGGTTTAATTAATTCTTGTCACCGGGTTCCATTCTTTACTGTAAATTATGCAGTCAAGAAAGTGACTGGTGGGGTTTGTATAGTGGTATTATTACTAACATTTGTATGGCAAAATATATGTTATCCAATAACAATTTCGGGCTCTTTCAATAGGTTTATGAAAGTTAAAATGTATTTTTATCATAACAATTTTAATTTCAGTATAATCATGCGAACATATGAAAACAAGATGCAATATCCAATTTAAAAAAAAAATAAGTTCCGTTTGTCGAAGTTGGGAGATGTTTTGTTGTTGGTTATTGTTAATTCACCTCTTCCTATATATGTTTCGATTGATTTAATATATTTTGCACCAAAATTTTAATTCTCTTAGTTCCGATGACTACTACCAGCATGATGACTATCCTTCCTGCATCTGAGAGTGTTGTGCCTTTTTCAGGTCAAACCAGCGCAGGCGAGAGTAATGCAACATTGACGTCAGGTCCGGTAAGTTTAAATAGATCGTTGTGAATATAGTTTCTGATAATTAACTTGTTAAGATTGCCTCTGTCGCTAATTTACGGATAATTCACGGATAATGGTGGGTAGAGAGACGAGGAAATTACTCTTTACACCTTTTACCAAGTCCAAGTCCAAGTGATTGATTTATCGATTTTGATGATTTGAAAGGTTTCCCAGCATCTTTTCAGGAAAGTTCTGTCTGTCTGTAGTCAGCATTGTATTGTCTTATTACAGAGTTTTGGTTTAGATTTTCTTTCATAATTTATTGTCAAGCACATCGTTACCTTAAAAATAAAACCTTTGAGTTGAAATTCAAATATGGAAACTATCTACACTCGTTCCCTCCTACGCTCTCCAATGTCCAAAAGAGTGAGTATTCGGCAATATATCATATGAATGCAAATGTATTTATTATCAACTTGACACGAAAGCGAAATGAGAAATAAAAATTCGAATAATTATGTGCAAGGGATCAATGAAGTGATGAACTCTGTATAGATTATTTCGAACATGGAAACTACCGGTAATCAGAAATAACAATATAAACACAAATAAGAAAAAAAAATGTGGCATCCCCACTGCATATTCTCTTATATGATTAAATGTACATTATTTTTTTACAGTTTCCTCCAATGTTCTATCATATTTGTCGGATGATAAGTTTCATCGCTCTTTGTGTGGCAGTTGTGACTTCATTTGGCATAGGCCTCATCTCCCGAAGGGCGTTTTCTAAGCTGATGAAGAAGCGAAGTTATGGTAACCGTTAGAACATTGTATGTGTATGTATGCATGAGTTTGTATGTGTGTGTGTGTGTGTGTGTGTGTGTGTGTGTGTGTGTGTGTGTGTGTGTGTGTGCGTGTGTGCGTGTGCGCATGTGTGTCGGTGTGTGTGCACGCGCATGCGTGTGTATGCGTGTGTGTGTGTGTGTATGTGTGCATGTGTACATAGCACATGTATGTGTGTATGTATGTGCGTCGTGAGTGCGTGTATGTGCGTGTGTGTGTGTGGGTGTGTGTGTGTGTGTGTGTGCTTGTGTGAGTACACGTGTATGCGCGTGAAGTTGTGCGTGTATTTATGTATGTATGTGCTTGTGGTTAAATCGAACCTTAGGTTCCACATCCCTGTCAAAAGGGAAGCACTAGTGTAGACAATACAACAGTAATTTTCATTATAATGCATTTCAAAATTAGGTTGAACAAATACAAATAAATTATTTATGTGTGGGTTTGTGAGTGCCCGTGTGATCAACAATGTGCTGGTTTTTATACCGTATGTCCCCAAACAAATTACAATCGGACTTTCTGCAACGATAACTAAAGCTAGTAGACCAATCAGAATGCTATTTCAGGATATGAAACTATAACGTATTACCTACAAACTGTATAGTTGTGCTCTGCTTCCATGTATACTTTCTGTCAGCATGACCCGTACTGACTATGTAGGCAATTTTTCCTATTTCCTTTTCATAGATGCCCCAGGCTCTCATCCCGACAAAAACAAACGATCTTCGCAACGAGACACTAGCACCTTACAACTGGCTCAAGTAGGTGAACCTGTCTGCAAATTGTCCAAATCTTGCATTTATTCCAGTATGTTCTTGTGATTCGTTGTTCTCGTATGCCTAAATTACCTATTAAAGGGACAGTTCCTCTTTAACAAAACGTCTAAACAGTTTCCAGTTGACGGATGGGGATGAATGTAACACACACACACAAAATCAGATCGAACAGCCCTTTAATTTGGATTCTACGAATGAAAAACGAATGCGTCCCTCCATCAAACTATACAATATCGGTCAATAAAGGAGTTTAACTGATTTAGCATAATATTACAACAATATTGTACTTATTCTTGTAAAGTTATTGTGAAGCCGATATTTGTAAAGGTATGTCACTGAAAAAGATCTTTAAAAAAAAGAATATATAATTACATGTAGTCAGTTTAAGCGAGGTCTGGTTATTTTGTTTAGTAATCGCTTACCCATTGTTACCCATTTGTTCGCGGGTCACGGGTGAATACACGTACAATGCACAATTAACCGTTGGACGATGGTTTATTAGATCATTTTGTCTATAACTCCACGAAAAATAGATTTCAAGCCCTAATTTGTTCAGGCATGCTATTAAATGACATTTTCTTTCAAATAAGACAATAACATCGCAACTGTTAAAATTTGGCTTGCAAAAGAGGAACTGTCCCTTTAAATACTGTACGCTGATAACTTTACAAAATGTCTTTTGTTGGGCATATGTGTAAAATATTTTGAAAGTTCTTTAAAAACGTGGGTGTGTTGAAACTTTGATATTTGTATCTAGAATAAGTCAACTATATTTAGTTAAGATTATACGATGACAATTTTTACAAAGCACTTTCATGATTATGGCACACAGTCATCAATCAATCTAGGTTATAAATTAGGCATCTTAAGTGGCTGAAACTTAGCAATGTACGCGTGGTATCGAATAGTGCTAGTCACTTGAGAACATATTTGTTGATATAATTAGTATTTGTTTGCATAAAAACATAAAACATATTGGTTTCATACAATTGACAAACGTAAATATAAGAAGCGATACCATAACAGTGTATTACTGGCGCGCCGAAAGCAGTATTGAATTGAGGAGGGGGGGGGGGGGGGGGCGGGGGCAAAGACATAATAAGGGACAGGCACGTAGCCAGGATTTTTTACGGGAGGGTACTTAATTTACAAAAACGGGACCGTCGCCAAATTCTTTCCCGGCCAAGACTGCCTCCCAAAAACTGTAGAGACCAAGACAATTGATTGAAAGTGCTCTCAGTGGGGGGGAGGGGGGGTTCGTCGCCAAATTTAAATACCATTTGGAGCTGTACGTTATTGGTGTACTATAATAATGACTACGTATAATAACAAAACAAATTAAGTATGTTAATATTATGTCGACTCAACGGAACATAATTGTCACTATGTATGTATTGAGGAGAATTCAAAATTAATTAGGTCCAATATTAGTTTGTCAATGTAATCATCAGTTATATCATCATGGAATAATATCAAAATATGTCTATGATTTAAATTTATAGAAATAAATATTTAATTCTCTGAGTTTTAAATTAATATCTAATCTGAAAAAAAAAATTAGACATTTCCCATTTGTCTTTCAACAGCAGGCTGACATTACTGACGTATACTCTGAAATCAGCGATATTTGCTCGGACACCGTAACCAAATCAGAAGTCAAGACATCCGGCAGATCAGTGACCACGACATCCGCTGCTTCCGTGCCAATACAGGGTGGCAATGAACATGCGTATTCCTCGAGGATATACCAAGATGCTGGTGCGACCAATGTAGTATCTGAGCTGCACGTGCCAACTGACCGTAGTGATGAACGTGCATTATCTTCAAGGCTACACCAAGAGGCTGATTTTGCGGCCACTGAGGACTCTTTCTATATGCCTTTGGATCTGAGTGATGACATGATGAATGAACCTTCTGTATCTTCCGGGATACCGCAAGACACCGTTTCGAACACTGCGGACTCTTTCTACATGCCCTTGAATGGTAATGATGGGCCTTCTAACACGTCTAAGGTACACCAAGGCACTATTGCGACCGCATCAGGAGGGTCTTCCTACACGCCAATGGAGCGCAGTGGGCCTAATGAACCTTCTTCATCTTCAATATATTTGAAATACACTGGTGCAAGTATAAGAGGAGATGATGAGGTTGAATACGTCAATGTTGCCTCTGAGATCGCTGATCTAGGTAATGTAGACAGACCTCATTTATACCAGAATTATAGAGACACGTGTGGATACGTTACTGACGACAAGTTACAAAACATAGATGAAGTAGATGAATATGATGATGTTGTAACAACATACTTGTGAAACTAAATTGATTGATACAATTTCAATTCACCGGTGCAATTAAGAGAGAAGGTGCCATTAAATGCGCCAATTTGGTACCCCCCCCCCCCCCTCCCCCCGCAAAAAAGCAAACAAAAATTAATACAAAAATATCTAGCCGATAATGAAAGAGCATGCTGATAAGGTTTCGACATCTTGTAGAGAATTACAAGACAGGCCTTATGTTTATCAAAATTATGAACACAGGTGTGTCTACATGACTATAAATACTTTAGGTAGCATATTGTGCTCTGCTCCTGCTGCTGCTGATAATGGTGATGGTGACTTTGAGCCAATATGGTTGTAAATACGAATTAATTACAATTTATGTCATGTAATTAACTTGAATTAAGCCCGATAAGATCCAAAGACCTGCTCAGCAGGGACAGATACAGACATGTATCATGTTAAACATAACTATGGGGGCAATGTGGCTACGTGAATGAAGACAGAATGATTTTAAATGGTCACGATGATGATGATGATGATGATGACGGCAACGCTGATGATTATGATTTTGAAAGGCTTTCTTTTCTTACCTCTTCCTCTCTCCATCATGTTTGCTTTCTCTTTCGCCTTCTCTCCCCTTCTCTCCTTTGTTACCCTCTCCTTCGCATCCTCTCTTTCTTTCTTAGTTCTTATTTTCTTTCTAAATCTCCTTTTTTCATCCCCTTCTTTTTTGTTATGATTTGTTATTGAATTTATGCTGTGTGCATATAACACATGAAAATTTTTACCCCTCTGAATTACCAATGATCCGTCATTTTGTGAAGTATAATTTGAACATTGTAACAATACTAGACTGAAAAGGGAAATTTAAAAGGGAAAGCAGGATTATGATGGTGATTACTATATAAGCAGATATCATTTTTAACTTCTGTGTCTAAAATTTTAGAAAAGATTGTATATTCTTGAGTCACACATTTTTTGTGATTTTTTAATGATTTATAATTTGATTATTGTCAGAAGCATTGTACTACTCATGCAGTTTAAAATATCACAATCTTTTGAATGTTTATCACATACTTTTTATATTTTCCTGGACTTCTCTGGCCTTCGATGCTATAAACCATGATATTCTTCTATAAAAGCGTCATGATTATGGTAGCAGAGGCAAGGCCTTACAGTGGTTCAGGGAATACCTTACTGGCTGGAATCAATTTGTTCTTGGTAATGGTTGTATAAGTATCATCTTTGATACCTGGCGTTAGTGGAGTCCCACGAGCCAGTCTGGTTGGCCCCCTTTTGGCCCATCCGTTATTTTATCTCACTCCCAGTTGATTTTCTACCTCTTATTATTCTTCTCTTTTTTCATCCCTTTTTCTTTTCTTTATTGATTGTGTAAAGTTAATTAAGCATTTTTATTTGTTTGTGTTGTGTAGATGTATTTAATTGTTTGTTTGTTATATATGTTGACTTTAGTTTGTACGTAGCTTATTTATTATGCCAATTGTAATTGTTTTGTATCTGTATACAGGGCGCACCTGTAAAGCAGTTTTTTAACTGAGGTTGCCTACCCTGTATTTTTAAAGAAGACGTGAATAAATCAATAAATAATAAATCTACATAATTTGTTTTTATATATCATTTGCAGACGTTTCCAACTTGTTTTTCTTTCATATCCCGATTCACATGTTGTATTGTCTATTGTAAATAAAGAATTGTAAATAATGAATAATTGAATGTAAGTGATTGGATTAGGGAAAATAATTTTCCTTCAATATAGATTTTTAAAATTATATGATTTCTAGTAAAACACTAATGGACTTACCCGGAGATGTTGTATTTAATGGAAACGTTATATAAATGGTATCTACTCTGACATTTTTTGGACTCTTTATTCATGATAGTTTTACTTGGAAAGACCAAATACATTATAAATATAATAAGAAAAATATTTCCACGTAATATTGGTGTTTTAAATAAATAAGTAACTCTTTTCCACCATCTATTCTTAATATTATACTCTACAATAATTGTACCCTACTTAAACTATGGTATTCTTGCCCGGAGGAGCGCTGCTGCATGTCATGTTGAGAAATTGTTAGTGTTAAGAAAGCAGGCAGTACGAATAATAGTTGATGTGGATTTCCTTGTCCATACAATAATATGTTTAAGAACAAACATTTTTAAATTTGTTTTTATTTATATAATTACGATATTGGTCAGTTTATTTAGTGTGATAACAGCGGTGAAATTCCTATCATTTTAACACACGACTCAACAAGAACGTTTTCGGTTAAATGCCCCAAAATTTGGAATTCCATGGACAAATCTTTGAGAGAAAGTGCTACATTGGGCCGTATGCATACAAACAAGCAATTGCTTGTGCTAGCCTTTTGCTTGAATCGGTATGCACACAAACAAGCAATTGCTTGCAAGCACTTACAAGCACAAGCAATTGCTTACTGCTCATAAGAATTGCTAACCAAACAAGCAATTGCTTAAAACCGTATGCATAAAACGAACCTTTTACTTGTGTTGATAAGCAATTGCTTGTGTTTTTTCAAGCACCTCCAGACCAGCTTGAGCTCTTGCTTACTAAGGACATTCGCGTTTTAGAATAAAGTTTTCATACCGTTTCAGAATGATTTAGAACTCCTGGTTCCAGAGGTTATGTTGTGATTACATATTTAATCAAATGGCTGTTATTTTAGACATTTATATCAATGTAGGCAATTTTGTTCATGATTTGAAAATATTTGCGTTAGAAAAATACTGTTGCCAGGTCGGGCACGACCAGGGAAAGCTGCTATGCAAGGGACTACACGACGTTTGCATACACTACGAATCCCCTTTGTTGTCATGCAGTGCGATGTTCGCACAACCGTAACGATGCTTTGTTCAACACGTAAGCAATTGCTTAGGCAGTGTAAGCAAAAGGTTTCAGCACAAGCAAAAGCTTATGCATACGAAATTAATCAATTGCTTGAACTTGATCTTTTGCTTGACAAGCTCTTGCTTGTGCTTGAAGCAATTGCTTATAAGCAATTGCTACGTTTTATGCATACGGCCCATTGGGTGCGGTTTAAAGGGATCTAGTAACTTTGTTGACATGTGCAAAAAGTGATGAATGGTTGATGCAATGTATATTGTGGTTATCTCATATGTCCACAGGGTATTGTGTGAAAATTTCAAGTCAAATGGACATTGCATGGCCAAGTTATGAGCAAAAATGCAAAGTGATATTCACTAACTCACTGCACTCACTTTGTACACGGTAAGAAAAACTCCGGGCAGTTTTTCTTATCATGAATACTTTGATCGCACATATCTTTGTAACGAAAGGGAAATTTGAAAAACCGAAACCTGTCCCATGATTTTATTGTTAATACGAATACAACAAGCTATGAGGGAACCGCTAGAATGAAAATTTTATTGAAAATGAAAATTGCTAGTAATTATGGTATTCTAATTTTTTATTTTATGTTTAAATTGTTGAATTAAAACAATAATGCACAGGTTATGTTAATGGGCATTTACATGTGTGTAAGTATAGCACGTGAAATGTAATTTTACATTGGATTGAAGTTGTTTGTACTCCGACGGTATACTACTATTAATTACAATAAAACATTTCCCTAGCAAATACATTGGTCTCACTGTGTTCTTACTTGTATCCCTTTTTCTATTCTCGTATTCTCGTAAAGGACTGATCTGTATAATTGTTTGCAACGTCACTCATACGTTATGTATGTTTTGTTTACGCTGAAGAAAAATTGTGCTTTCCAAGAAAAATTGTGCTAACCCGCGCCAGTCCTAATAAAGACAAAGACTGCGGCTACAGTTGAAAGGCCCCTGGATGGTTCTATAATTAACATGATTAACATAACATAACATTTCAATAATGCATACAGCACGCATTTTACATTACATTAATATGTTGCATATGGAAAGCACAATTTTTCCGCAACGTAAACAAAAAAATACGTCACGTATTATATGAGTGACGTTACGAAACAAGAAGAACTAAGCAAATAATACAGAGCGCCATCAGCATTCAAGTGGAAATGCAGTATACCTATTTTTGTGGAAAAGGGTTCTGTGCAATATCACCGTATTCTCCATCATCAGTGGTACGACGTCGTGCTCCCAAATAATTTGATACAAACGAAACAATATGAAAGAGGGAAATGGTTTTAAACAATCAGAAAAACAAAGATGTGCCCCCCCCCCACCCCCCCCCCCCTAACAATGTGTCTGCCCTCAATCGTTCCTACCACCTTACACCCCTGTTCAGCAATAATTGTAATAATGAAAGTCGGTGTGCACTTACGGTTTCAATCAATCGGGTAAAATACATAGCCTACTCTCGCTTGCCTTTATCAACTACAACACCATACTAACTTGACTCACATCCAGTTTATAGGCGCTATATGTATCATCTATATCTGGCTTCCGCGCTCTCTGGACAGGTGTTTGATCTCTTGAATATGGAGTTCATAGCAATTTTTATCTTCATCAAATTTACATACGCACTTGGACATGAGGATTTGTTTAGTGGTAAGAAATATGTTTTATCACAATGTTTGCGCTTTTTCGTAATGAAAACAATGCTTTTATATAATCATATTGCCTAGATTAATAAAAGCTTCAAAGTTGCTAATACGGACAACCCCTACAAAGTCACGTTTTGAAACGTCAATATCATTTAACCGTAAAATTCAATTTCAATTTCGAGTCAGGTTTAGTGCAAATCACATGCACCATTAAAAAGGTAGTTTTGACATTTTTGGAAATGTTTGTAAAGAATACAAAAAGGTACAGTGTACAAGTGTACATTATGGAATAACATGCAAGATGTCAAGACAAAAAAAACACACACATTGCAATGACTTATTGAAATGATATCATTATAGTAATCTAAGTTGACAGTCTGTATTCGACTTGTGAAATACAAAACAACACTGGATGTGAGATGTTTTGTTGAAACGTTTAGTTTAATGCTAATAAAATTGTTGATCGATAAATGGTCAATATAATTGCATGACTATTGTTAATGAACAGCGTAAGGCAAAATTTCATTATGTATTATTGGACTCAATTTTATTTTGTTTTTATATAAACGTGTTTGTAAAATGTATTTTTAACTTTATTTGCAATGTTGTATTTCCACGTTCACTGTAGATCCAAGGGAATCATGGGAATATGTTTCTGCTTTTGAAGGCGACGACATCTCTCTCAAATGTGTGAACATTTCAGGAATTCCATATGAGGTGTTGACCATGCGATGGTATTTTCAGTCGAATACTATGAGACGGGAGTTAATTGTTTCTGATACGTGTACATCAAACGCTTGTAAAGTACATTTGGTGTCAAGGAAACATGACAAACTACCAACTCGAAAATTGCGATCTCAAAATATATAACCTAGCAGTTGATGATGAAGGCGTCTATGACTACGAGGTATATTTAAGGACAGCCTCTGAAATAGCCGTATCATCATATGCTGAGGGAAATGAATCTGTTTTTGTAAAAGGTAAAGCTAGTCTATTTGATTCTTCTAATTCAAAATAATCATGGTTTTAGACAACCATTTCAAACTAATGAATAATTTCCTGACCCATATTTCATTTTTTAAACATAAATGATCAACGAGTAAAGGAATGATCCTCAAAAACCTATTACGTCACCGGTGCACTAATATGTGTTTCTGGTGAAAACCAGCGTAAGCCAATCTACTAAGCAAGTCATTCATGAAATTAAAAGTACATGTATATGAATTCCTTATTGTCTTCATATTTCCTCGCTACAAATACACATATCAAAATTAACAATATTATGTAAAATATTAATGTAAAAAAGAACAGTTCTTTCTAAAAAGTTAATTGTGTACAGTGAATATAGTATTGTTTATTGTGGTTAATAACAACCGTTTATACTATAAATAAATTGATATAATGTATGCACATCATTCATGAACAGTGGCGGATCTACGGGGGGGGGGGGGGTTAGGGGGTTTAACCCCCCCCCCCCCCCCCCTCCTTGGGCTGCCAAGTGAAAATGTGATGTGGAAAACATCACTTACGGGGGTTCAAAATAGCAAAAAAATCGCCGCTTCGCGGCTCGTGAATGGGTCAAGACCCCCCTTAGCAAAAGGACATCACTAACGGGGGTTCAAAATAGCACAAAAGAAAACGGGTCAAAGCCCCCCCCCCCCCCTCCCCTTAGCAAAAAGCTAGATTCGCCCCTGATGAAATGATTATACGCTTGTTTTCAGTGCACTCGTTTGTATTTGTACACATTTTCAGATGATTTTTTTTTTTTAACTGTAAAACATATACGTAAAAGAAGGAAATCATGCAAAAACAACATCTGACCAATAGTATTAATGCTACTTGTCATTACATGTTTTACACAGTCCCTCCAAGGGGGCTTTTCATCCGGGACATGAACACGAATACAACTTATGAAGATGGCGACACTATAACAGCTATGGTTGGAGTGAACAAGACTTTGAGATGCGAGACGGACGCCCATGTGAAGCCTGCAGTAACACTGGAATGGCATACATGCTTCAATCAGCCAGACATGAACCAGGTGTACAAAATGACCAGTAATGAGGCAGAACCTGATTCAAGTCTAGTCACCAGCTACACCACTTTGATTTTTACGGCTATTGAAGAAGAAAATGGAGCGAACATCACGTGCTTCGTCAGAAACAACAGTAATGTGCGGCTCACCTTGAAACTAAAGATCAATGGTAAGTATGATTTTGAAAACATATAAATACCAATGAGATATGACAGTAAGTATATTATTAAATTTCACAGATACCCAGGTTGCATATATATCGCGGACAAACCCATTTAATGTACAATATGAATAGGAATTTGAATGTGCACATGCATGGCATCGTTATAAGAGGAAGGTAATATTTTTACTATTCATATAATGCGGATGAATACCTTTTTTTTTTACTTTTTTAAAGATTATTTTGTCATGCCAATTCTAAATCGAAGAGTCAGCCAATCAAACCTTGAATATTTCATTGCAATCCGAAATCCATAATGGCCACCAGAACAGTGAAATTTGCCTCTTTCGCCCCCAAAATAAAATTACCTCAATTTAAATGACTTTTTACACAAATACATTGAATTGGATTCTGCTCCTTGGGATAATATTATACAAATAAAACTGCACAATGTAAAATCAAAATGGCCGCGAAACACATTTTATGTATAGTATACATTTCAAATAATATACACATGGAATCAGTAATACAAAAATAAGCCAAATCTATTTATGGCGGTGTAAATATGAATTTTAATTGAATTTAATGTATTTAACATAATGTATGTACTGTATAAGGCTTTTGTGATGGTTACTACTCATTTCGGGGGTGCTAATCCCAAACCTGCCAGGGGCAAGACAAAACTCCGAGAAGGTGTTTTTGAAAATGCAAACAATCTAAATTGGCCGTCGAATCATGGACATTTGCCTCTCTCAGCCCCCAAATTGATATAACCTCAATTTCAATGACATTTTACATGAATAAATAAAACAGTATTTTATCCATTGAACTAAATATGTTCTATAAATTGTTTATCATTAAGTTCGGGCCACAATTTGAATTCAAAGTGGCCGGGAAACCCATTAATATGTACAATATGAAAGGGTATTTTAATGCACCCATGGAATAGACGCTCCTCTCCTTTGCCACCCTGGTCCGTTCGCCCTGTTGTGCTAGACAACAGGTTTACAACCCCCACCTCGAGTAGGTGGACCAGGACGATTACCTATAATCTCACAAGTCGGTCATCTCCTCACATTTTGCATATTAAGACAAGGTGCTACCGGGGATGGTCTCCTCCTTGTATGGTCAGCCATTTGGCAAGAGATACAGGTTTCGGGGGTAAAAAAACAACAATAAAAATGGATTGGGCAGCTATTTTGAATGCCCTTAATCAATGATAAACAATTTGTAGAACATATCAGATTCGTTTACAAGTTAGCAAAATTAAAGGGGCTTTGTAACCCGGGGGAGGGAGGGGGGGGGGGGGGGGGGCGGGTACTCAGATTATAGTCGGACGGGGGGTGTGCGGCTGAGACTTTCAAACCCATTGAAAATGTTTGCAATTTCACATCGGCAAATCCCAAAATCCTGTATAAAAAAGTGGAAATATAAAAAAGGGAACCATGTCTAAGGATTACCAGGGTAGCAACGCTCTTTAGGCATGACCATTCCGATTCAGTGGAGTGACAGATTCTTCGTTTGTTGAAGGAGTCGTCACCATTCCATTAGCTCCTGTGAAACATACATAAATATAACATGGATACATTGATACAATCATTCCACAATGAATATGCAATTTTTTCCTTTAAAACATTTGAATGTTTTTGAGCTTTATGCATAAGTAAAGATATTGAGAATCACAATTACCAACAACAATGCAGTGTTTCGAGAAAAACAGAACAAGTGTCTATACAACAATGATCATTCAACAGTTCAAATTGTAAATTGTTTCATGTAAATATGACGTACATAAAGGTGTAAAAACTAAAGGGATCCAACACCCAAAAATATCCTATTCCACCAAACAGTTAAGAAAAAAAGGTTTACAAAAGTTATTTTAATTTGAAAACCTATCATCATACTAACAGAAACAAAGTATGTGTCGATTGGTCTACAGAAGATGTATAGTCTGAGACCAACGCGTTATATTGTCTCTTAATTTGCCCTTATTGCGAAGTAACTTGCTTGCATCACGGGCACGATTAAGGAATCATCTTTGATAATACATCATTAAAATATGAATGAAGCTTTAAACCTTTAAGATTTTTCTACAGACTACAGACCACCCTCAGATCAACTTTTATATGAGAACACAATCTCGGTTGAATTGCCTGCCAGAGCCGTGTGGTGAGGGATCTAGTAACTTTATAATCAAGTGCAAATAGTAATGAGCGATTACAATGTGTATGGGAGTGGTCTGATATGTCACAAATTAATGTGTGAAAAAATTCCTTTGAATTGTTTTTGGGCTGAGATATGAGCAAAAATGCAACGTGATATTTACTAACTCATTGTACGTCAATGAAACCTAATAGAAAAATACTTTAAAAAGAGATACTTACTTTTCTTATGTGCATTGCCATCTCTTTTACAAAGCTGTTTGATATCTGGAAAAGAAATAGAGGAATAGTTTAACAGTCAGCGGGGAATGGTGACTTCTTTTCCGAAGTCCTTTAGGGTGATGTGATAATTGCTTTAAGCACAACAATCATGTAAACTAGTTGTTCAAGACCGAGTATAATAGGTTTGTCAAGCTTCTAGAGCAGTAAATAAAGTCACTAATTAATATTAGTTTAGAAATAATTGTATTTTAATTAACGATTTTCACTGGAGTATCATAGCGCTTAAAACAAAGTTATTAATACAAATTCCCAGTTTAATCCTATAATAATGTATTTGTTGATTTGTTCCTACCTCCTCGAACTGCTTCATACTTCATCTGGAAGAGGAACACCCAAAGAGCTGATGTTACCAATATCACGCAAACATATCCAATGACATGTCCAGCTACCTGTCCATTTATCTGATAATCACTGCATTCTGGAAATGAAAATAATATTCATGAATTTCCTGACAGGCATATATTGTTCTATATAGTTATTATGGTAATGATATCTGCCTGTCTCTACTTATCTCCACAGAGTCCTCTACTAACACTTTTACCATCGGGACAGAGCAGTGGATAAATATCGGTACACGGGATGGAGGTGTTAATTTAAGCAAGGATGTAAGGCTAATTTGTGGACAGGGACTGATACAAATACATGGGCATTTATGTATTAGTCATGTAACGTCATCATATTTTTAACGCAAAGTATCATGTATAAACATAATGTAAGACAAATGTATATTAAAAAAGAAAACTTACCACAGATTTTAGGACGAGGCGGTGAACTTACCATTTCAGTATAATACTCTTGCGTCGTTATGATGGACGCTGGAGCTGTCGTTAATTCATCAGGAGCCTCTGAGGCATTAACTGCAAATTTCAATATATAAGTGATAATATATTGATATTAAGCAATGTCGAAAATATGTATCCTGTAATCTAAATTTCCGGCGAAGAGAGTTCGATTGTATGGCCTAGAATATGTAGAAGTTGATCTAATTATATTTACATAATTATAACTATTGTTTTTCGTATACTGTGTATTTTCATCATATGAATGGTCATTTTGCCTTTATACAGCGTCATAATGCATGGAATATGGTTCGATGAATGATTTTGTTTATTCGTTGTTATAATACATTATATCAAAACGTTTTCTTTAAATATTTACGTTTTAAAAATGGTATCTTGACCTTTTCAGAAAATGTATATCTTATATAAAATATTGCAGTTCAAATATGATTTTGTTTTCATGTTTTATACACCACACAAATTATAAAACATGTTCCATAAAACAAGCAAATTTTGAAGATGAACACATGAGTCCTGAAATTGGAAAATGTTTACTAACCTAATATGAGGCGTACGTCAGAATGATATAATCATTCTGTCCAATAAACGATACACCTGTAGATCCCCGCTTCATTATGTGAAACATGTGGTATCATCAGCGAAAAGTCTGATGAGATGTCAAGTCCTGTCCCAGGTGGATATATTGCTCCTTTGCTCCATGACAGAATAATAGGGCCGCCATTCACATACACACTTTCATTCGTACTTTTATACCAATCAATCGAGAGGATACTGCCCACGTTAGATTGGTTTATTGGTGCACATGGCAATTTTCCTGTTGAATATTCCAGAACAGTTGTGTCCAGAATCTGATCACTTGCTGCAGCTGAAATTAAACAGATAATAAAGTAAAATTAACATTAATGGATATGTCTTGTTTAATACAATCGTCATGTTTATTTATTGTAATAAAACCATAAAGTATTCTATATAATGAATTAGCAATTAATCATATACATAGCTAAATGCTAAATTATGTAGCTGACTGGAGCCTGTTTGACTCAGTCATACACAAGTTTATCTTGGTTTTAAAACAGAGAAGATCAGTTGTAAGCGCCGCATTATATCATCCAGGTTCATGCATGCAAAAAGGATAATACGTGGCTACTTAAAGATGGTTGGCTCATCATTAAAATCTAACACTCAGTTTTTCATTATTTCACAAATCAAAACTTAATTACCCCCTTATGAGAGTGATATACGGTATACAGTAGAAGGAAAGGGGTCCGCTCGCTAGTCATACGGACCGCTGGTCATAAGGACAGCTAGTCATAAGGACCGCTATTCATAACGTGTAACTTCCTATACCTTTAGCCTTTATGAACAGTGACCCCCTTTTCGTTTTATGAATAGCAGTCCTTCATGATATAGGAAGTTACACGTTATGAATAGCGGCTCTTATGACTAGTGGTCCTTATGACTAGCAGTCCTTATGACTAGCGAGGTTACCCCGAAGGAGAACTAATGGATCAGGGGCGTCGATCCGTTTTTTGATATTGGGGGGGGGGGCAAATTCGAAAAAAAAGTGACCACTGAGAGATCTAAAAGGCCCACATTGGCATGCCAAGACATTTTATTATGCGCTCATTAAAAGTGTCTTGATGGCTCAAAGACCTGATTTTGGGAAGCACCCACATTTGGGGACAATAATGGGGGTACAGGTGACGAAACCCCGGAAGCTTTTAGATTTCAGACAAGTCATTCGCAACTCCTTTCATGGGTGTTAAAATTGTATAAAATAGTGAACATATACTCGTAATTTATTTTTAAAGGGCATAGCGAGGACATGATTGAGCATTGCATGAGATGTTGGGGGACATGGACATTATTCTAATATGAGTTACGTTCAGCGCATATGGACTGAATTGACTGAAAGTTATATTTCAGATTTTTGTCTTCTGTGACGGTGGGCTATATAGATGAGGGTTTAATTAACTTCGTTTGAGAAATGACATTGCTCAACACATTTTGAAATATGAGTTCCCGCAACCAGGATGAAACTTGAAATATGAGTAACTGTATGCGCGCGAAGCGCGCGGCGAAAACAGAGACTTACAGTCCTTTTCAAACAAGAAAACGGCTATTTTGAAGATTAATTATTGATAAATGTGTTTTACCCCTCTTTGGCATTATATCACTTGATTTTTTTCTTCCTCATTTTCGTAATTATTGGGGGGGGGGGGGGTGGGGGAGGGCGAAATGATATGTTAACCCCCCCCCCCCCCCCCCCCAATATTTCCATGGGGGGGGGGCGACCGCCCCCTGCCCCCAGGATCGACGCCCCTGCAATGGATATAGGTGTATATCATACAAGATTGTCCGTAAGGTAGGACGCAGTCAGGGGCAAATTATATAAAATACTCGCAATGTTACATACCCATAATAACTGAACTCCAACTGATGGAGTACAACGCCAAGCATGTAAGCCAACGGGCATCGCACCACGAAAACATTCTCTCAACGAAGCAAAATGTTTCGGTGAAAGAATACCATGTTCTCACACCGAAGCAGATATGCAGAGATTCAATCTGGTCACAGAAACGATCCTTTGCATTTGTAGTTTGTTTTAATATAATCCAGAATTCAATTTCGAAGGTTGCTGTATATAATGTTGTGAAATATGTCCATTTACGTTCCGCTAGTGAATGTAAGCATATTTGTAAACCAAATACTAGTAAATAGTTCCGACGTATATGCATATGCAAATATATATGCATAACTATTGATTTATGTTAGCTAACAAGCATTCTCATTCGACGCTTGGTATGGGCGTATACATGCGATAGCGCTCTTAGTGATTGGTCCAAATTGAATGACGCCGATTCTTCAGGCACTGACTGTCTAAATCTTCCGGAGCCAGTTTGTATCGGTCGCTGACCCCGTGCTCTCTCACAGCTAGCTTGCTCGCGATCGCATAGAGAATCTCACTAAAGGCTATGACCGTATCTGCATTTCTGTGGAACCTGCCATTGTGTCACAAACGACGCCCTACAGGCAAAATGCTGTACATGATATAATGAGGCTAAAACGCTTGTCTTATTCAGGTTCCACAGATCGTACTTTCTTCCCGAGCATCATGAGTATCACTCATATTTTTGACAAAGACAAAAATATGAAAATCAAGTGTAATAACTAGACTTTTTTGGTGAAGTTTTGTTCATTCTGCTTAAAATATCACAAAATGCAATTGCGTCTCCTTCATATTTATACCATATGAAAGGCGATTAATACACCTTATGAAATATGCTAATGTTGTACCTGTTTATTTCATAACCGGGTCAGAAGCCAACAAAGACCAGCAAAGGACAGAAACAAAATATCAAATACTTGGCATTCCTTGGCAATTGGTTGGTTGTATCAAGGAGGTTATAATTTTGAAATTAAACCTCCTTGGTTTTATCAGTATCACGCAGATTTTTTCATTTCAGGTGATTCCCCGTGATGAAGAGAGAGCAGGAGAGAAATTTTCTCTTTCACGCATAGCGTGTTGTTCCTAGGGGGAGTGTGGCATTGCATTATTTAAATTCAGCTAATCACCGTCTCGCTACAAACACACCCCTCGATCTGTATCATCCAATAGGAATGCTCGTTCGCATTTTAGCTGTTCTTAATTTGTACTCGAGCGGTATTTTCTTTGCCTCGGACCCCATTATCAAGGTAGCAGAATAAAATCTACATATCCTGAAAGAATATGAAAAGTGCTTTACAATGACTATAAAATCAATGAGACGCTAGAAGTATAAACTGTTATGTTTAGTTTTGGTAGAGAGGGCGCTGCACATCACATTTTTTTCATTCTAGGACTACTACCCCGTGGACAACCACCCCCCGGACGATTACCCCCCGGACAACTACCCCCCTAGGACAATTACCCCCCCCCCCCCCCTCCCCCCCCCCCCCCGAAAACTACCCCCCTAGGACAATTACCCCCCAAGACAATTACCCCCCAAGACAACTACCCCCCAAGACAACTACTCCCCAAGACAACTACCCCCGAGACAATTACCCCCCAAGACAACTACCCCCAAGACAACTACCCCCGGACAACTACCCCCCGGACTACTACCCCGCGGACAACTACCCCCGGCCAACTACCCCCCGGCGAACTACGCCCCAAGACAACTACCCCCCGGACAACTATCCCCGGACATTACCCCCCGGACAACTATCCCCCAGCCAACTACCTCCCCGGATAACTACCCCCCGGATTATTAGCCCCCAAGACAACTACCCCCGGACAACTACCCCCCGGACTACTACCCCGCGGACAACTACTCCCCGGCCAACTACCCCCCGGACAACTACCCCCCGGAATATTACCCCCCTAGACTAACCCCCAGATAGTTACTCCCGGACGATTACCCCCTGGACAATTAGCCAAATTCATCTGACCAGTGGCGGAGCGAGGGTTAATGGGGCGGGGCGGGGGGGGGGGGGGGGGGGCACAGCTGGTAGTTGAGCGATTTTGGTCCATATGATCCTATAGACAGTAATATTATAATATGATATGTAGTTCAAGCTATGGAATCAAACATACATAATTTATGCATGATAGTGGGAGAGATAATCACCTCCACTTTCAAATGTATGGGTGGGGGGATGGGGGTGGGGGGGGGGGGGGGGGGGTGCATATCCTAGACAGTAGTGTATATTATAATAGGAGGGCGGTCTTTTTGTCTGTCGCCAGGTTTCGTGTCTGTCGCCAGGATTCGTGTCTGTGAGTCCCCTAACCAAAATGGCGTTACTTTTTGACAAACTTGTTTTGATTATAATAACTCGGCAGGATTGTTCCTATATACTTTGTGACTAATTTACTTCTGAGTAAAAAAGAAGTTGGTGCATTGAGTCACGCATGAGTGAGCACATAAAGTGGCAATCTTGCCTTTGATGTGTGCTCACTCATGCATGACTCGATGGACCAATTTCATTTTCACGCAGAAGTTAGTCAATAAGTGTAGGAGCAATCCTGCCAAGTTATTTTGCTCAAAACATTTTTGTTAAAAAGTTGTGTTATTCTAATCACGAGGAGACTTACTTTTTTGTTGAGTTTATTCCAACAATGCTGATCAATTAAACTCAACACAAAAATAATTCCCCCTTAATCAAATAACATAACTTTTTAACGAAAAGGTGTTGAGCAAAATAACTCAGCAAGATTGTTCCTACATTTATTGACTAACTTATGTGTGAAAATGAAATTGGTCTGTCCAGTCATGGATGAGTGACCACACATCAAAGGCAGAATTTTCACTTTTTGACTCTTGTGACTTTTGAAAAGTGACATGAGTGGGTTCTCACTCATGCATGGCATGGCCGATCATTTTACAGACATTCTTGCCAAGTTATGTTGCTCAGACCCAATTTGTTAAAAAGTTTCGCCATTTTGCTTTTTTTTTTGGGGGGGGAGTTACTTTTTTTTTTACTGTGTTTACAATTCAATGAAAAGTGAATCGGGTCGTAGGCCTATTATGGTTTTAGTTTATGGTGGGCTTTTGTAAATAATTGATGATGCCACTTTAAAGCCAATGACAGCAGTGGTCAAATAATGAATCAATTATTTCACATAAGTTACGTCAGATTTGATTGTATGCAATACCCATGTGCAAGATGCATGTCAAATTTAGTGTGTAAACATGATTTCCATTAAATTGTGCTACTCAGTACAACTGAGGGCGCCATTTACGTTTTACATTGTTGCACCATTGCACATGCTAAATACTGCATTTATAAATTTGAAGAAAGTTTTAATGATAAAGGATACTTTTACATACAATAGAAGTGCTCTTTTTCTCAAAACTTAATGTCGATATGATACCGAAATCGAAACTTGCGAAAATATCCAGTGTGTCGCCTTCAAAGTATTTACCACTGATTATGGTTTTGTTTATAATATGAATTGTTAGGGTAAGCCCAATTTAAATAACAATCATCTTCGCAAGATTCGTTCGGTCTAACAGGAATTGTCTCTTTATAGTTCTAAATTATTGTTAAGACAAACGTGACGTTCTAAATATTAGGCATGATTTTGATCATAATGCTGATGTTGGGGGCCTCTAATTTTGGTAAGTTTTATCAATTGCCAGATATATTATTTACTGTATAATTCTAGTTTCCATTGCACTTTTCTAGTTTAATTGTACATGATATGTACAATATATTCGTGTTGTACAATGTTACATATTTGAATTAACAATATAAAATAAACTGAACTGAACTGTAGTCTAAGCTTCTACCTTTACTCTCGTTTAAGTCAGTTTTAAAAAAAGAAACCTACACCGCTGACACCTGCCTTGATTTGGTTAGTAACTGTTTTTCCCAGATACATTGCCATTGCATTTGTAAACATATATACAGCAGCTGCCTATCCTAATTATATTGGCAGGGGTGAACTCGTCGATATCCACTGAGCTCAGACTAGCACATGAATTACAAATGGTATCTATGAAGTAAACATCTAATAGGGTCTTTGTTTGTGAAGGTATCGGTATTCCCGAAGATCTTGGGAGCGATATCCAACTATGCCAACGAAGCCCTAAATCCTGTTCATTATCATGTTATTTTTTCCTCGTGTTTTTCCTTGTACTCGAAAAGGGCAATTTTGAATGTTCCTAAATTATGTTTTCTTTATCAAGTTTCTGTGAATAGTCAGCCGGATATCACAAGGAAAGAGGTCCGTGGAAGAGAGGGGGAAAATGTCATACTCGAGTGTGAAGGGCATTTAGATACAGCAAATGGACAATCGTTTGGTTGGATGCGATGGGAGCGGCACAAACTTAACTTCCTACTTTGTACTGATATTGATGAATGTGAAAATAAAACCCTCACTTTAAAACGGATTAGCGAGCATACTTTTAAGTCCTCGTCAGAATTCTTCAGCAGTTCTATGAAGATAGTGAATGCATCTATCTCCGACGAAGGAACGTATACATGTGTCATTCATGTCACGTATGCGATAACAACAACCATCGTGCTGGTTATCGAAGGTAATTATAAAAATCGTAATGGAATCTTGAAATTAATCAATACCAGGCATTGTTGCCAATCCGAAACTAATATTTTGTAGAATTCAGCATTCGTATTCCAATACAATGAAGTGGTACGCAATATTTTGGTCTGTTAATATGTTTATACGTACAAATAATCAAACGTATACGGCATTTAACATTCCCTTCCCACATCAAAACAATCATATCAATTAATATAAAATAACAAAATCATAGAAGATGTAAGTATTAAGTATGTACAGGCTGATATATCCCTGTTATTAAATGTGATCCATGATGATAGTCCCTGGCGCTCTGTTGTTTTAATGTAGATGTATGTGCTAGCACTAATCATGTTGGCAAAGTGATCGGGGCATATTATATAATGCACATGTACGTTAATATTTTAATTAGGATGTATCAAGGAAACATTTTCTACAACAATCTTAAGACAAATGAAGCTCATGATGATCGTTCCCATAATAAATTATGTGTGTCGTTCCATCCATGTGTGTCGTGTATGTCGTTCATGTAGTGCCGCCAAAGGGACTTATCATCCGGGACATGGACACGAATATAACTTATGCAGAAGACTGTACTATAGCAGATATGGCGGGGATGAACAAGACTCTGAGGTGCGAGACGGACGCCCATGTGAAGCCTGCAGTAACACTGGAATGGCATACATGCTTCAATCAGCCAGACATGATCCAGATGTACAACATGACCAGAAATGAGGCAAAACCTGATTCAAGTCTAGTCATCAGCTACAGCACAATGATGTTTACGGCGACCGAAGAGAGAAATGGAGCGAACATCACATGTTTCGTCAAAAACAACAGTGATGTACGGCTCAGCTTGAAACTATTGATCAATGGTCAGTGCGATGTAATTGTCCTTGATTCATTTAGGACCTCAGTTTTTATTAATTCGTGTCACTGGGTTACAGTCATTAATTAGTGTGAATGATCCAGTCAAGAAAGTGACTGCTGTGGGTTTTATGGTAATAATTATTATAGCAAACGTCTGTATTGTGAAATTTACATACCCATCAGGCCCTATTGATAAATTGTCTGCAACTTAAATGTATTGTCATCATACATTTGTCATAGGGTGTTAATTTGAGTATAATCATGCGAAACAAATGAAAACAAGATGTAATATCCAATCAAAGACTATGTTTGAGTTTTGTTTGTTAAAGTTAGGTGGTGTTTTAGTTGTTTGTTATTGTCAATTTAGCCTCTTCTGATCTATGTTTGAATTGATTCAATATATTTTGCATCAACAACTTAATTCTGTTAGTTCCGATGCCTACTACAATCATGACGACTATCCTTCCCACATCTGAGAGTTATGTGCCTAAGCCAGGTCGAACCAGCGCTGGCGAGAGTAGTGCAACGGTATCGGGTTCGGTTAGTTTAAATTGATCATTGTGAATAGTTGCTGATAATTAACCTGTTAAGATTGCCACTGTCACTAATTATATATCACGGACAATGGTGGGTAGAGAGATGAAGAAATTACTGACTATTTAAAAATCTTACCAAGTTGAAGACATTGATGATTTGTGAAACCTTTCAAATCACTCAAAAAGTAAAAAGTTTTCCCGAAAGATCTGTTTGTCACAATTTGGTATATGTTGTCTTTTTTCGAGAAGGTTTCGGTTAAGATTCTCTTTTATCATTTTCAAGCACTTCATAATCTCGAAACAAAACTAAACATTTTAGGATGTAAACTCAAATATATAAACTATAAACTAATCCCCTCCACGCTCTCCAATGTGTGTATGTATGAATATTATTTTCAATGTTTATAATTAAATTTATTTACTTTTATTTCAGCTTTCTTGTCGGAAGATAATCATGATCGCTGTTTCTGTGGCAGTTGTGACTTCTTTTGTCATAGGCTTCATCTCCGGAGCGGCCTTTGCGAAGCTGACGAGGAAGCAAAGTTATGGTAACAATAACACAAATTGTATTTTTGTGTGCAGTGTGTGTGTGTGTGTGCGTATGTTATGTATATATTATGTGTGTGGGTGTAGTATACATGTGTGTGAGTGCGCGCGCGGGGATACACCATAGAAGTAGTATATAAATAAGTTTAAACACCGGCAAACGGGGATATTCCGGAAACCGGGCATATCCCCGGTTTCCGAACAGCTCCGTATAGTGCTTCAGGGATCGTCTTAAGGGCTGTACTGTATGTTCTTTTGATTTTTTAAGAATATCCCTTATGTGCCCGTTTTGCATGTTTTTAGACATAGTGGGTGTATAAGTGTGTGTATGTGTGTGTATTTTTAAACCCGCCAATTGTGCATATTGCCATGTTTACACACCAGCAAACCGGGGACAAGCCAAAAATAATTGAACAAACGGGCATATCCTCGTTTGAAGTTGTTTATAACATTGAAAAAACATATCCCCGATTGAAGGCTCTTACAAGTATGTTTGTGTGTGTGCTTGTGTTTGAATCGAAGCTTTGGTTTCGAATCCCTTCCAAAAGATTGTGTAGAAGTATATTTTCATGTAGGGATATGTTTTGCATTACCTCATAATCAAAATAAAAACAAAAAGTATACGTGTGTGAGTATGTATGTGTGTGTGCGTTCGTTTATGTGTGTGTGTGTGTGTGTGATTAAATGTTTGGTTCTACATGTATAACTTAATTTGTAATGACCAATCAGAACAAATTTCGCAGAACAATAATTATACACGGAAAATAGTCAAGATAAGTAAATCAATAGTAGCACAGTATCGTCTTCGAAAGTACGAAAGTAAGGTAAGATTGAGTTCGTAAATATGTTAACGTATATATTTTTTCAAGTAGCTTTTAATTATGATGACCATTATTTCTACATTCTGAACTATGTTTATGTCTTAATTATAGATGTCCAAGGCTCTCATTCCGATAAAGACATACAATCATCTCAACCAGACATGATCACCTTACAACTGACTCAGGTAGGTCTACAAGACAGGACGTGGTCCTAATCTTGGATTTGTTTTAAATTTTGTTTCCTGACACTTCTGTTCTTGTTTAATGTACACCGATCCGTTTCCAAAATTGTATTTTGGGGCCAAACGTTTTAGGTAAACATTAAATCGTCAATGTTCTCCAAAATCCTGAGTGTATTGAAACTTTGATTTTTTTTTGATTTTTTTTTTATTAATGAAATTCGAACTTTTTCGTTAAGTGAACTTTAAATATTTAGTTAAGATAATACACTATTTATAATATTAAAGAAATGCATTCATAATTATGAAATATAGTGATCAATCAATCAAGATTTATTTTACGGAATGGTTATGAATTGGTCATCCTAAGTGACTGAAACTTAACAATGGACGCGTGGTATCGAGTAGTACTAATCACTTCCGTAAATAGTCTTTGTTATAATAAGTATTTGTTTGGATACAAACAAAAGGCACATAGGTTTCATAAAATTGACATACGATAGCATAGTTGAACACAAATTAACTATGTTTACATTGTGTCAACGGATCTTAATAGTCGCTATATGGGTACTGAGGAGAATACAAAATAACATAGACCTAATATTCTGTTTTTTAGTTTATAAATTACATAATTCTGAAAGAATATTAAAGGAACTTAGTAACATTGTCCATATCCTCAAAACTTAATTAGAACTCTAGTTGTTCTCTCATACCTTTTCATATTCATATTAACAATAAAAGCACGGGACAGGTTTCGTTTTTTTCAAATTTCCATTTCGTTCAAAAGATATTTACGATTGAAGAGTTCAGATATGAAATTGTCTACGGGATCATTTCATGCCGTGTACAAAGTAAGTAGAATGAGTTCGTGGATATCACTTTGCATTTCTGCTCATATCTCAGCCCAGAAAGCATCCAATTAACGTGAAATCTTCACACATCACTTTGTGTACATATCAGATCACTCCACTACACATTTTATTAATCACTCATCACTTTTTGCACTTGCCAACAAAGTTAATAGATTCCTTTAAAATATATCGAACATATGATTTTGATTTTTTGGCAAGAAATACTTCATTCCCCGAGTCCAAAATTGTTAACTAATCTGAACAAAAATATGAGACATGTCCCATTTGTCTTCAAACAGCAGACTGGCATTACTGACCTGTACTCTGAAATCGGCGATATTCGCTCGGACACCGTGTCCAAATCAGAAGTCAAGACATCCGGCAGAACAGTGACCACGACATCCGCTGCTTCCGTGTCAATACAGGGTGGCGATGAACATGCGTATTCCTCGAGGATTTACCAAGACGCTGGTGCGACCAATGCAGTATCTGAGTTGCACGTGCCAACGGACCGTACTGATGAACGTGCGTTATCGGCAAGGCTACCCCAAGACGTTGTTTCTGCAGCCACTGCTGACTCTCTCTACATGCCTTTGGATCAGAGTGATGACATGATAAATGAGCCTTCTGTATCTTCAGGGATACCGCAAGACACCTTTTCGATCACTTTGGACTCTTTCTATATGCCTTTGGATCGGAGTGATGACAAGAATGAGCCTTCTGTATCTTCAGCGATACCACAAGACACCTTTTCGATCACTTCGGACTCTTTCTACATGCCTTTGAAACATAAGGATGGGTCAACTGTGTCTTCTAACGTATGTCAAGACACTGATGCTACCGCATCTGAAGGGTCTTCATACATTCCAATGGAACGCAGTGGGCCTTATGAACCGTCTTCATCTTCAAGAGATTTGAAATACACTGGTGCAAGTATTAGAGGAGATGATGAGGTTCAATACGACAATGTTGCCTCTGAGATCGCTGATCTAGGTGATGTAACCAAACCTCCTTTATACCAGAATTATAGGGACACGTGTGGATACGTTAGTGACGACAAGTTACATAACATAGATGAAGCAGATGAATATGATGATGTTGTATAACCGACATACTTGTGAAACTAAATTGATAAATACGTCCCCTCATGTTCAATGGAGTATAATGATAGACGTGCGTTATTGTTAAAGGTACATAAAGACTCGACAGCTGCAGGCTGCAGGCTTGTACGTGCATTTGAAAGTTAACGATGGGCCTCCTGTAACTTCTAACATGTCTAAAGTACGCCGTTACGTCAAGACAATATGCGACCGCATTATGCAGAAGGACCTTTCTACAAGCCAATGGGGCGCAGTGGGCCTAATGAACCTTCTTCATCTTCAAAACATTTTGAGAACACGTTACAGTGTGAAGATGCTTAAAAATGAATACGTCAATGTTGACCCTGAGGTAGCTGATCCTTTCAACAAGAGTTATAGGGGCATGTGTGGCTACATGACTAATGACATGATACGTAACATAGATGATAATTATAGATAAAGTTGATGATGATGTGACAACATAGTTGTAAATAATGATGATAAGCAGAATTATGAGGACACATACGCATGGTAGTGCATGTCTACATGGCCGATGATAAATTAAGCACATGATGTTGATGATATTGATAATGGTGTGATGATGATGATGATTATGATGATGATGATGATGATGATGATGACTGATGATGATGACAAAGCTGAGACAACGTATACATCTGAACACGAGTTAGTCGTTGCAATGCAATGTAAATTAGCAAGTTTGTAACCCGAAGTGATCCTAAAATGATGATTCTGCTCATGGGTAGATATAGACAGGCATCAGGTATTTGGGGACATTCATTTATAGGTTGGTGTGTGGTTGAAGACAAATTACCGCTCATGATTGGTGAACATGATAATGATGATTTCCTAACTTGTGAAAATAACCTTATTAACACGTCAAACTATTCCTTATCGTATATGATGTTTATGCATAATTGTCTCATGTTAATTGTTTAAAATTGACATGTATGCATTGTTTATAGTAACTGGTTGTGTGTATATCCCTTACAAAAATGTCCTGTGGTATTACCACAAAAAAATTACCACATAAAATTACCACATAAAACTACCACATAAAATTACGACATACAATTACCACACAAAATTACCACACTAGTTACCACAGGAACATTCCTGTGGTATATGTATTCGTGTGGTTTTGGGGGACGTTACAACACAAACATTCCTGTGGTATTTTGTCATTTCCTGTGGTATTTATGTGGTATTCCTGTGGTATTTTTGAAAAACTGTGATATTCCTGTGGTTTTTGGGGACATTACCACACAATATTCCTGTGGTATTTTTTTCATTTTATGTGGTATTTATGTGGTATTCCTGTGGTATTTTTGAAAAACTGTGATATTCCTGTGGTTTTTGGGGACATTACCACACAATATTCCTGTGGTATTTTGTCATTTTATGTGGTATTCCTGTGGTATTTTTGAAAAACTGTGATATTCCTGTGGTTTTTGGGGACATTACCACACAATATTCCTGTGGTATTTTGTCATTGTATGTGGTATGTGGTATTCCTGTGGTATTTTGGGACCCCTGTCCGTATTCCTGTGGTTTTTGGGGACATTACCACACAATATTCCTGTGGCACTTTTAGTCCTGTGGTATTTTGTGTGGTAACATAAGTTACCACTGGAATTACCACAGGACATTTTTGTAAGGGATTATAGGTACTTCCTTGATGTTAAAGCTCATTTTGTTACAATTACGGATTACAAGTTCTCTGATTGAAAATTCTCATCACCAATGTTCAACTGATTGTTGAGTCTATAGTCAGTAATCAATTTTAATCTAAACCATATCGAGTCAAACAAAATTTATGCCGTAAATAAAATGTTTAGTAGCAGTTAAGCACTAAGACTCATGTTCATGAATTTAGAGGATATTAGAGAGTAGTTTAACTGCTTTGCCGCACAGTTCGGGTTAATAGTACTTATCTCAAAATTAATTGTTTTAATATTGACGTCAATGAATTGCTTATTATAACTGGTTGTATGTATAAAGATCAGTACTTCCTTAATTCACGATGCAGTTTCTCTCATTTACAATTCTTATCATCACTGTCCAAATAAGTATTGAGTCTAAACAATTTTAGAATAAACCATCATTTTCATACATTTAGAGAGTATGTATGCTGCTTTTTACATACAGTGACAAAATGTTATATTTCAAATGATAAGTTAGTAAGTTAACAATGAAGGAAAAGTATATATTATTTTGAATATTTCTGGGATGAAATTACTTTTAATGAAAGGTATGAATACAAAAGACAATGTTGTAATCAATATCATATTCTTACAAAATGTGAAAGGCCATCAGGCAAGGAAAACCATTCCATATATACCATCAAATGTAATTATGTACTTGTTCAATTCTTTGTGAACGGTGTAGAGCAAATAAATTTCATTTTATTGACTACAAACTAGTTCAAAGTATATTTCATTATCATCTTTAAAGGGATAGTTGAGTTTTGGTATAGAGGGCACTACACAAAATAATTTTGTGTGAGATAATGAATGAGTGTCAATTTTGGAAGTGCATACAATTTTAATAACAGAATAAACTTTATTTGATCAAATCGGTTCAGACATGGCTTAAATATCCATAAACATAACAATTTGTAATAATTGTGGGGCCCCACAATTATTAGATAATTTTGAACCAGCCGTTAAAAAAAATGTAATGCTTCTTCTTTTAAAAAATTTACAAAAGAGGTTTTTAAATAGTTTTTGATTAATCAATATTGCAACAAAACATCAGATGCGCAAATTTTTTTAAATTTTAAATGGTTGAAACCAATGAGTTTTTAGAGAGCGCCCTCTTGAGTTGTAACGGCTCTCTTTACCAAAACTACACTATCCCTTTAAGCAGCATCACGGATGCAACAAAAACCAAACTTTGTCACAAAATACGACATCATTACACCACGTCACATCACATATGATTCTTCACAATGAATCTTCATGATCATAAATTTGCAGTGGCGTAGGTTGGTTGGACTGATTGGGGGGGGGGGGGGGGGTGGGGGCACGTGAATCATTGGGGGCACACCTTATGTATGTCTTTGTTTTGTAAAAAAAAAAATCCCCTTATGTATTCTATCGTTTCTTTTCAAATTATAGGGGGCACATGCCCCCCCCCCCCCCATATTAATATGCCACTGTTATAGTACATCATATTGCACGAAATTGCATAGCATTACATAGCATACCATGGCACATCTAATACATCCTAATGCATTATTATCACTCACAACAAATTATAAATCACAACGCACCATACCACTGACATTATATCACGTTACAAAATTGTTTCCTAATACAACATACCATGTCACAAAATGTCACATTTCCCATCACATCACGTCAATCGAATGGTCATTGTGAAGTACTGTACAATTTTACAGATACTGTAGTTTTAAACATACAACGCAGTTTTATATTAATGATTTCATACACAATGTGAGCGAGTTCTTTGTATTAAGATCTTTAATTTCATATCAACGAGCCAGAATATTTAATACATAATATGTGCATCCACCTAGAACGTACATGCATGCGGAATTATTGTTAAAGGGATCTAGAAACTTGACTGTATTGACTATACGAACAAAACAATTACGACGGGTTGATAACATGTGTATATGGGCCCTGGTTGAAACCTTCACAATTGTCAATGACAAAGTGTTGTGACTACCATTGCAACCGCTATTCTATTCAATGCTGATTGGATGTTGACATGTTAGTTACATTGGACAGTTTCAACAATAACCAACGTTTTATAATACACTAGCTGCCTCGGCGCTTCGTGCCTCGGCAGCTAGAATCGGCGCTTCGCGCCTCAGGATTAATAAAAGAAAAGAATTAAAATGAAATTTATATCATAAGAAAAAAAATTAAATTGATATAATAATAATAATTGTGCGATGTATATAGCGCCTAATATGATTGATAATCATCTCTAAGCGCTTTAAAAATATATATATATATATATATATATTTTGTATCATAACAAAAATGAATAAAAATTATATATTTTTTTAAATCCAAAAAAAAAAATCAAAATTTATATAAATCAATTTATATATATTTTGTTTTAAAGTGAAAATTAAATTCTCCCAGTCATGTGTTTGTAAATTACGGGCATGTTTCGTTAACTTTAGCCATGCGCCGTTAAATTTTCAGGAAAATGGTGGTACATTTACAGGCATGCGTCGTAAATTTAGCCATCATTTCTGGGAAATAGTTGGATTTTCACATTTTGTGTGTCTATTTTTAAAATAAATGGTGCACAGGCATTTTTTGTGGATTGGTAAGAATTGGATTCTCTCCTTTATGTGAAGAATGGTTTAAAATCATTTCAAAGTTAAACTCGTGCATTCAGTTCTTTTTATCCACTCATGCCTGTGCATCATTTGTATATTAATACACGTTATATACATCAATTTAGGTGATATTACAGCACCAGTCATGTTATTGACTCATCTTTGTACATACGTACATAAATACATGTACATCTAAATCATACGCACTACAAAGGCACTCATACTCCTACATAATTCAATTTGAATTCAATTTGAATTATACATAGCATATTTGATATACATGCATGCACATTCATCACTTGCAAGTATTCATACAAGTGTACGTACACTCATTCAAATAATAGGTGTGTATTTTGTAGTTAGTGTTCATTTTATCTATATCTACATCACTAAAATGTATGTAGCAAATCACTATATGTTAAGTACTGTTTAATTATAGTGATGTAGGTATGATGTTATACTATATAATTAAGTTAATTGTTTTCAGAATACACCCCTAGCAACCTTGTTCCACACATGTCCACATTAATGTGATAACATGTATCTGTTCATTAACACTCAACATTTTGTTGCACTCTTTGAATAACTATTTAAGTACAATTGTTTTGATTTTACCAGTACTTTTATTGGCATTTTTTTTTTTAATAATAAATTCATAACACAGGGCTCGACACTCACACTGGCCCGCTGGCTCGTGGCCAGTGAAATTGCACTTTGGGCCAGCAAAAATGTATAAAAGTAATGTTTTGGTGGCCCGATCTTCAACAGATTTTCAACCTGACATTGAAAAAATAAGAACAATCTTGTTTTCTTCTATGTCATGCTTCATCTATAATCAATGGGAATAAGAAAGAGTGATATATTGAATAGTAAAATGTTTACTCATTAAATAAAATTGTTGGGCCGATCAGGCCACTGAGAAAAAAGTTGAGTGTGTAGCCCTGCATAACATATTTACATTAATAAAACAAATTAACAATACATACATGTTAATCTTGAACTTTATTTGTTGTTACTTCATGTAAAGTATAATCATTATTGACGGTTTTGAAATCCTTCGTTAAATAAGCAGAACAAATGAGAGAAGCATTGTGTTTACATTTGTCTGTTGTATAGCATAGTGCCTGCTGTGTGATTTGCTCCTGCGTATAAGTGCGAAGAGATAGTAAACTCGGATTTGTGTTATTTGCAGTAGTTCTTGCAATTTGGTTTAATTTCATTGCGTATGCGATTTTTTCAGTTTTCACCATGAATTGTCTTTGTTGAAACCAGGCGATTGCTATCGACACCTTTCAATCAGGTGCGACCATTGGGTTTTGTTGGCGACTTAGATTTCAGGTGATTGTTATCAGGTACAGTTCACTTAACGTAACTTTAGTAACCAAAACCTGCACCATTACCATGATTACGGTACAAAGTAATAGTTATAACTTCACCATGCTCAAAAAGTATACACAATTACAAACGACTAAGTAAAACCCCTGTTATCACTCAAAAATAGCAGTTACAACTCAAGAGGGCGCTATTTAAAACAAATCATTGGTTTAAGCCTTTTTTCATACAAAATTGTGCATTTAATGTTTGTTAAAATAATGATTCAATAGAGATATCATCAACAACGTTTTTTTTCTTCAAAGTACATGTAGTCTTTAAGCATTTTTTGAAATTTTTCTAAAAAGTCTAAATATTGCCCGGTGATTGCTGGGGAAAAAGATTTTGAATAAAAATATATTCATGGATATTTCAGCCGTTTCTGAATTGATTTTGATCAAATAAATTTGTTTCCGTCATTAAAATTGTATGTTCTTTCAAATTTGACAGTCAGTTTGTTATTATCTCACAAAAAAATATCGGAGGGCACTTCGGGAAATACCAATACTCGCCACTACCTTTAAGTCAATAATTTAGCTTGTTTTTTGTAATCAATCTTTTTAATGAAAATCTATATGGAATAATTCCACCAGTTCTTTAGAAATCAAGAAATAACTAAATATAGTTTTTTGTGTTTTAAAACTTTTTTTTCAAACAAACTGAAAATATGAATAACAAATCACTTTTAAAGGGATCTAGTAACTTTGTTGACATGTGCAAAAAGTGATGAGTGGCTGATACAATGTATATTGTTTTTATCCGGTATGTCCACTGGGTGTTGTGTGAAAATTTCAAGTTAAATGGACTTTAAATGGCCGAGTAATGAGCAAAAATGCAAAGTGAAATTCACTAACTCATTGCACTACCTTTGTACACAGTTCTGACGATCCGTTGGATAATTTGACATCTGAAAACTTCAATCGTAAATATCTTTTTAACAAAAGGGAAATTTGAAAAACCGAAACCTATCCCATGCTTTTTTGGTCAATTGATAGGAATATAACAAGGTATGAGGGAACCGCTAAAATTTCAATTGGATTTTGTGGATTTGGACAATGTTACTAAGTCCCTTTAAAGATTTTCTGTCCATGCAACGTAAACATTGTATACTCTGTCTCTCATATATTGTGGAAGAGCATGGTTCGAGGTAGTCTGAAGAATCAGGCCAATGCCTGAGGGTTCTTTCACGAGTGTTATCTTCTCACCTGTCTCGACATAGTCTGAACTCTTCGCTATTCATTTGTGTGACAAAGCAACTTCACCAGAAAGACATCTCCTAAATTGAAATGCAAACTGGAGTTTTAAATATTTTTCCGCAATTTGCGACGTTATCCCAGAAATCGTGATCGTGGGTTGAAGTCGTGTGCGAGAAGGACGATTGAAGATGATCATCCAGGTGGCAGCCTGCAGTGTAATACTATGCAGACCGGAGGTTTTGTCTCTCAAGATGCATCTTTCAATGGTCTTTTACAAAGAAGTTGCATAAAGTGCTAGACTTCTTGATCAGTAGTTCGCTGAAGCACCTTCTGTGCAGGTATGCGTGTCAGATGCTGTGCCAGATTCCGATGTCCACCAAGCCTGTGGAGAAGTATGGAATTGCAGTGCCCAGCGCGGTTAGTCTGAAGCTACGAAGTGCTGTCTAAACGAATGTCGTCATTCTTTTCAGCAAGGCTTTCACTGTATGACTTTTGTGTTTCATGATGGGATGAGCATATCTGCAAAAAGAAATAAAGAAGAATAAATTTGTGTTTTAGTTGAGTCCAGATTCAGCTCTATTGGATTACATATTATAAAATAGAACAATAGATTATCATAAGGATGACAAACCCCAACCTTGATAGTACAAACCAATCAATTTGGAGAAGAGGTTGGGGGGGGTGGGAGGGGGGCATTTAGAATGTAAGGTTATTTGTTTATTCATGTATTGTCTCTTAGAAGACGCGCCCACGACTCGGTATGCATAAATGAAAGAACCCATGTTCAATGCAATTTGTATAGCGCATCGATTCTATTAGTCATGCATGCCCAGTCGTGGTCACGTCTTTGAAGAGAGAAGAGAATGCCCCTTTTTAAAATGTTTTTGTTGTACTTTTTTTGTGGCGTACATGTAAAAAAACAATTATTCAAATATACCCCTTGACTACACAAACCAGGTGGGTTGTGTACAAAGTCTGTATACCATTTTCCTGCAGGTAGATGTCAATATTTCAGAATCTTGTAGTGAACAGTTTAAATCATTACAATAGATTTGTCTGTCAGAAATATGCGACCATACAGACATAACAATTGACAGGACAGGAATAATTTGTATACTTCTTGCCATTTGTGTTGTAACATGACTTGCGAGCTCATCCTAGAATGAACATCATTAATTTGTAACGTTCAAAGTTTGAAATTATCTACATTTTCAATACTCACATAATGATATTGCTGGCTCACATCAATCTGGCAGCTTTCTGACGTGCAAGAAACTGAGGTAAGCCCGTAGACTTGCAGGCGGGGTGAGGAAAGCACATAGGCGACATAGCATCTTGAAAGGTTGCTTTATGCATGCAGGCCCAACATTCAAGCTGTGGAACATTACTGCAAAATTAAAAGAAATAAAGGAGAAACAATAAAAAATTATGCTTTGAGGCCATAAAAGAAATGACTGGAGCCCATGGTACGGAATTACAAAGCAGCTAATTATTAGATGTCACCCATGTCAACCCTCCGTGGGGGTGAACGGCATAAATTGATCAGGTAGTCATAGAAAATTTTCAAAGCCGAGACCAAGTACTGTCAACGAAACCAGGACCGGTCTAGACTTTTCGAGGCCGCAATCAGGACCAGTTGAAAATTTAATGTGACCGAGACCAAAGCCATTGGTTGAGAAATAATAATCCTGTAAGAGGGGGGGGGGGGGGGGGAAGTCGTAGAAAAAATTTGAGACCGAGACCAGAACCGATCTAGACTTTTCGAGGCTTTAATAATAAATATCAGTCATAATAATACTCATGGACATGAAAGTTTGTTGGTACATTTATATTTAATTATGAATAAGAGAACAAAATAAATGGAAAACAAATATGAATAAAAGAAAAAAATAATGGACAAAACGAATAATAAGAAGACTTATATTTGTAATTGATCGATCACATGTTATGGCTATACAATCGTTTACCAATAACTACTTATCGACGTATCGGATGTCGACGTCGATGTCGTGAGTTTCCGTCTCCGGATTGCTATGAAATTTTCGTCACTTGTCAATCATTATTATACATG
>JBAMJV010007151.1:0-33701 GCA_037951105.1 Echinarachnius parma
ACATACCTTTTCCTTGAGCACATCAGGCAGAGCTTTTAGTCCCACGGCAGTGTAGAGGGTTGGTGAGGTCAACACCACAGACTCTGTTTGAATGATTCGTTGTAGGATGCCAGACACATTGCCTAAATCCTGTGCCTCGGTGGACAAGTCCATTATGATACGAAATTTCTCGCTGTCTTCCAGGTTCTGAGATGACATCACTGCATTCATGGTCTTGAGGCAGGTCACTTGATCTGACCCCGCTGCAAAACGGAGCATGTTTTCATAATCGCCTATGCATTTTCTCTTGTCCCTCATCAGATTGTCAAACGCTGTTAACCGAACTGTTTTAGCAACCCAATTTCTATTCTTGTACCGATCTGAAAGATATTTGCCTGCCAGATACTCTTGGCAGGAGTTATGGACAAACTCGATTTTCCTTGCGACCGTTTGACTTTGAAGTAAGGGGTTGGAGGTTGCATCAGTGCCCGATTCCGAGATGATTCCTAATATGAGTCCGTTCGTAACACTTTGAGGGTGTTTTTTGAAGTCCTCATGTGTGAACAGAAGCTTGTCACTGTCGTCGAGTTGTCCCTGTAGAGCTACCTTTCCAAGTCCCTTTTGTGTTTCCGTCAGCCATGCTTCAGTATACATTTCGGACAATTCACTTATTTGATACCAAAGAAAGCGAATAATTGCTGCGAAAAGTCCGGTCTGCGTCTTTATCCCAGCTAATAAGTTATCTGGGTGATTCCAGAGAGTACAGGCCATCAGGCAGAACAGGGGTGTACTGACCAACTCATTGAGTAAGTCATGATTTGTCAAGTACTTTTTCAAATCCTGTCCCGATGACAGATTAGTAGGAAAGAATTTATCTATGTAGTTCTCAACGTTTCGAGGGGAAAACCCTTCTATCTCCATCCTTGCAAACACTCTTGCGAGATCACCTCGTAGGAGGTCCTTTTGTATTCGTAGATGAGGTCGACTAGTAACGACGACTCTTAAATCTACTAGTTCCTTGTTCATGAGGATGGCTCTGATATTACTCTGACACTCAATATCGTCAACTGATATGCCTCCGCTGTATTCGTCAAGACCATCGAGGATAAGTGAACATTTATCTTGGTTGTTTCTGATGAAATTGGAGAGATTTTCGACGTTACAATGAACCATATCTGGGAGAAGTTCTGTCTTTAGTGCCTCTCCGAGTGACTGCTCCTTATTCAAATTGCGAAGTTTGAGGATGAATAAGACAGGCAAGTCTTTGATTGGGGATCCCTGAACACGATACGCCCAATCATAGGCCATTTTGGCGACAGCTGTAGTCTTACCCTTTCCTGCTGCAGCATATATCACTATGCGTCTTGGTAGTAAGCCCCCAACTGTTGTTCTGAATATGTCATTAACTGATCCTTCGAGCGTGATCTTCTCCTGCTCCCCAAGGTTATTTCCAGCAGCATCCTTCTTGTACATAGTTACCACAGTATAAATATCCTTAACATCAGCGAAGCTCGTTTTGTCCCAAGGCTTGAGTCTCACGCGACAGATCCCCGTCTTGTAGCGTTGAGCCAACTTTTCACGGCAGTCCCCAATAGTGAAATTCGGTGCAATCTCAAGTTGTTCATAATCTGCTGAACGAAAGTAAATTTTAAAAATATCTAAATATGATGTGCAGTAGATCATTACATAATGAGGTATTGAATTATTATCCATGCACTAAACATTGTTAAGAGTTACTAACATTAGTTAGCATATCATTTGCAAAATCATAATGTTACAATACGAAAGAGAACAAAATAATTGGGTTGTGCAATTTGAATTGTAACAATTATCTGATTGTCTAAGAATATCTTAAAGGTGCACCTGTAAAGTGTCAGATATTGCCCAAAATGACGTTTTAGACTTCAATCCTGTACCAAAATCATTGTAATATATGTCCAAGTAATATGTTAAAGTTTCATTGAAAAAGAACACTGATTTCCTGGTTAAAAAGCGAAAATATGCGTCAGCTTTTACAACGAATTACTGTATGACGATAATGAGGTTTATGACCGTTCATTAACGCTCTTGAGCTGAATGATAGATATCGTAATACATAAGGGGCATTTGAAAAAATCTAACCCTATTTTATTATTCTTTTACCATAAGCTTAACAACATGGTAGAAGAGAAACGAGTAAGCTCCAGGTAATTTTCGTGGAGTTAGACACTTTACAGGAATCCCTATATTCATGAGCTGTTTTGAATAAAAGTTTTAATTTTTACCATATATGAGTATAATCTTATTTATTTATAGTAAACAGAAGGGGTTGTGTGGTGTAAAGTGAGAGTTTAGTGTTTAATGTCAACATACTGAGATAATAAAGCATAAAGCATAACCATTACAAATAGTATTACAACAATACATACATGTAATGAATCATATAGGGAGAGCGTAATTTCGTTGTGGGGTGCATTTTGTCATACAAACATAGATCACATTTGCAGCTAAATGATAGGCATTCAAAATGTGTTCAAATCGGATATACCTCAGCTGTTTGATCAAACAAAGTTGAATTTGTCTTTAAAAGTGAACGCTTTTATTAGTCACTGAAAGTCTTTCTTTACCTCGCAACAAAATGATTTCTCGAAACGCCCTCTAAACCAAAACTGAACTATCCCTTTAAGTGTTTTCTTAGATTATCGAATAAATGTTGATGCTCAAAATCTATTCCAGTGGGATGCAATAATGCATATTTCAGCTGTTTCTGAACAGATTTGGATCAAACAAAGTTTCTTTTGTATTGAAAATTCTGTGTTTTTCGTATTTCACACTTTGTTTTTTTATTAACTCTCAAATGAATTATTTCTTGAAGCCCACCCTCTAATCCTGTAAACTCAAACTGCACGACCCCTTTAAACTGACAAAGTATTGTGCTGCGATGTGAGGTAATTCCATGAAATACTTTTTAAATCATTACAGATTAAATCCTACAAAAAAATGTTTAGGCCCGCTATTGAACTTTATTGCTCCCACAATAAAAACCAACATAATATTATATTGTTGTTTGTAACTTATCCGATTCATCATATGCATCTACTCAACTACATGTACCCGAACTCCCGCTATTTTAAACAATCTTGTTCTATTCCAATGATAGGCATACTTGTCTCATTTCTCTCCTTCCCTAATCTTGCTTCAAAGACCTATATTCTATATGGTAATATACTTGCCTCCATACAAAGGTGATGTTGCATCAGCTGCAGGCGCCACTGTTGCACGCTCTATTCCCGAAGACTCAGACAGCCTGTTCAAAGGTGATGGTGCATCAGCTGCAGGCCCCACTGTTGCACGTTCTGTTCCCGAAGACTCGGACAGTCCGGGCAAAGGTGATGATGCATCAGCTGCAGGCGCGACTGTTGAACGCTCTATTCCCGAAGACTCAGACAGCCTGTTCAAAGGTAATGATGCATCAGCTGCAGGCGCGACTGTTGAACGTTCTGTTCCCGAAGACTCTGACATTTCGTGCAAAGGTGATGATGCATTAGCTGCAGGCCCCACTGTTGCACGTTCTGTTCCCGAAGACTCGGACAGTCCGTGCAAAGGTGATGATGCATCAGCTGCAGGCGCGACTGTTGAACGCTCTGTCCCCGAAGACTCGGACAGTCCGTGCATAGGTGACGATGCATCAGCTGCAGGCGCGACTGTTGAACGCTCTGTTCCCGAAGACTCGGATACTCCGTGCAAAGGTGATGATGCATCAGCGGCAGGCGCGACTGTTGAACACTCTGTCCCCGAAGACTCGGACAGTCCGTTCAAAGGTGATGGTGCATCAGCTCCAGGCGCGACTGTTGAATGCTCTGTTCCCGAAGACTCGGACAGCCTGTTCAAAGGTGATGGTGCATCAGCTGCAGGCGCGACTGTTGAATGCTCTGTTCCCGAAGACTCGGACAGCCTGTTCAAATGTGATGTTGCATCAGCTGCAGGCGCCACTGTTGCACGCTCTATTCCCGAAGACTCAGACAGCCTGTTCAAAGGTGATGGTGCATCAGCTGCAGGCCCCACTGTTGCACGTTCTGTTCCCGAAGACTCGGACAGTCCGTGCAAAGGTGATGATGCATCAGCTGCAGGCGCGACTGTTGAACGCTCTATTCCCGAAGACTCAGACAGCCTGTTCAAAGGTGATGATGCATCAGCTGCAGGCGCGACTGTTGAACGTTCTGTTCCCGAAGACTCTGACAGTTCGTGCAAAGGTGATGATGCATTAGCTGCAGGCCCCACTGTTGCACGTTCTGTTCCCGAAGACTCGGACAGTCCGTGCAAAGGTGATGATGCATCAGCTGCAGGCGCGACTGTTGAACGCTCTGTCCCCGAAGACTCGGACAGTCCGTGCATAGGTGACGATGCATCAGCTGCAGGCGCGACTGTTGAACGCTCTGTTCCCGAAGACTCGGATACTCCGTGCAAAGGTGATGATGCATCAGCGGCAGGCGCGACTGTTGAACACTCTGTCCCCGAAGACTCGGACAGTCCGTTCAAAGGTGATGGTGCATCAGCTCCAGGCGCGACTGTTGAATGCTCTGTTCCCGAAGACTCGGACAGCCTGTTCAAATGTGATGGTGAATCAGCTGCAGGCACGACTGACCCGAGCAGTCCGGCTGACTTGCCATCCAACATAGATGCCGATTTAGTCATCTTTGCAGCAAGTTGCGTAGATAAAAGACGCAGTCCAACCGATTCCAAGATAACCTTGAGTTTCTTCGCCTCCTCATGCCCAGCGCCATTTTCCATCTTCCACTCCATGAGAATCTCCGTCGTGGCCTTTTTGACGTCATTCCGGTACTTTTCCAATACATTTTTGACTTCGTTCCAAGACTTCTCGAGCGCGACGCCTAGAACAAAAAGCTTGTCATAAGGGACTTCTGCGGCCAGAGCCATTATCGTCACATCAGATAGGGTGTATGTAGATGTTGTGGGTCTTTGGTGATATAATACATTCAACAACAGGGAGGAAAGAGACGAAATATTATAAATTATGCAATCAATCAAACATTGCGATGTACTTGGTGTTGAATATTAAAAAGAGACTAGCAGATTACCGTAGGCAATGTGTTAACTTTTGTATTTGTTTTACTGCACGGGCTGTGGGCCAGGGGAGCAGAGGGGGTTGTGATGAAACCTCAAACAAATACAATGTATACACATTAGTAAGCCTTCGTGTAAACATATTTCATTTTAAAGATAATTTTCTCTTCAAATCAACACCACTGTTTGAAAAGTTAACCTACCTAAACTGAACATCTTCTCCGTTGGTTTTGGTCTTGCTCTTCGGACCAGGGTTGGTTTCTATGTCCCCTGCCCTCGTGAGGTGGAGTTTGGAGATGAACAGCTTCCACATGCATTTTCCTTGACCCTTCGTCAGGCTCACACAGGACGCAAAACATGAGTTTTGAGAGACGGCTTCCAGCTATAGATATAGATCAAACATAATTCAGAATTAAAGTTTCATAAAGAGTGCGCTATATTTGTATATTCAACCGCCTCAGACGTTTCATGAAAGATAGATGCAATTGCTTTCAAATCTCTCATCAAATTATAAATATCTAGGACTACATTTTCAAAATGTTTAAAAAAAGGGCGTCTTAAGGAATGTTATGTTTTCCAGTTGTACGAATAACGCCGCGAAAGGTCATGCAGTTTATCGGTTAAACAAAATGATTAATACAGACATACATTTGGGGCAGTTTAAGACAATTTGTTTACTTTTAAATACTAGTTATCCTAGTGTATTATACTTAAGACTTGAACCTGCAACACTTTTTTTAATGAAAATTAATCAATCCTTCATATATCATAGAGTTCTTTTATCTTGTGAAAGTTGTGAATTACCTATCCACATCGATACAACTTTAACTTATATTGTAATAAAAACAAGAAGGTACAAAATTAATTTTAAGAAATTTAACTTACCATGACATATTTTTATAATGCAAACCAATGTTCGTGATGGCCATATGCTATTGTAAACCCGACACAAACCCCAGGGATGTGAAATAACCTTAGGGATTATGCGGGAGCGATCTCCCAAGTAATGCAACTGTTTGTATACATTATTACAAACACACATTATTACAAACACGCAGAATTATATGATATAAATACAAATGTGTAAGCAAAGTAAAAAGGGTTCATCGGGATATATTTCTCGCAATAAAAAAATACTGATAAACTAATCGATAGAAGTGAAACAAAATTAGGGAAACAACAAATACTGTTGATCATGGATTTTCACCTGCATGACAAGTCCGAGTGTATATGGGTCGTTGGCCGCAGACCCCACCGAGTTGCTCCAAGATGCCGCTCCGTGAAAGTTCAGTCTTGAAGGCACGTCAGATGTGGTTTGCTCGGAAGAGGGTTTAATTGAAGAGATGGCATCCGAAGGGGGTACTGACTGGATTGTAAGGCAGCAAGAGTTCAGTCTGGAAGACACGTCAGCCGCGGTGGTTAGGTCGGATGAGGGTGCATTTGGAACTATGCCGTACAATGTGGGTACTGAATCGATTGTGAAGCAGCAAGAGTTTAGTCTTGAATGCTTTTCAACTGCAGAATGCTCGAATGATGAGCTGTCGTATGATGAAGATTTGGACTGGATTGTCAAGACATTGTTACAGTCAAGTTTTAATGAAATGGCTGATGTTTGTTGAATTGTGGTTAGCGTCATCCATGAATTGTCACATAACGGATATACTAGCTGGATTATCAAGAGTGGAGCGTTTTGTCTCGAAGGTATGTGTCCTGCTAGCGTGGTTAGTGGTCTGACGGTAGGTGACAACCAGGAGGTGTTGTGTGAGGAAGATATTGACTGGATTAACCAAACAGGAGAGTTAAGTATTGATGTTCTGACTAAACGTGTATCGAATAAATCTCCAGAGTCATTTAGGTTAGGCACCAACCCCTCACTAATTCTGAGTATACAATTTAATGTCAGTAATGTTGCTATAATAATTACAACTACACTGCCTAAGCTCTTTGATTCATGGCTCTCTTTTTTCAGGTCATTTTCCTGAGAAACCTTGTTTTCTGTCCTTGATCGCTTCCTCTTTGTACATTCATATTCGTTATCAGTCGAAGTTCGAGGGACGAATCTCCCAATTCTGATCCTCCACTCACATAGAGAGACAGGCATGGTGGCAGAGAAGTCACATCAAAGAACCTTGTGTAAATGGCCTCTCCTTTACTGTCCATGAAGATAGACGAAACAACAAAAAAAGGAATATTAATTGCACTGAAATCCCATCATACGATTGCAATATAATAATTTGGATATATGTATGACTAATTATTATCATGTTAATGATCTTAAGAATTGTTCTATCTTTTCTTTTTTGAGGGGTGGGGGTTTCATATTAAAATTATCCTTGACAGATTTACATAAAGCACATTTTTAAACACTTCTTGTATGTTGTTATTGTTTTAGTTTTAATTTTTTTTTTCTCTCACATAGACTGCACCTTTGAGTTTCCGCTCTCTACGATTCTAGAAGGTGCCCGTCATCCAGATATACCTACATGACATGACATGACATGACAATTATTATACATTTTATAAGAGTGAATCATCAAATAAATGAAATATCTATTGATTTTGGTATAAATCTGTATTCGTTACTTGCTATATCCATTGTTTGATATCCTTGTGGCAATACAATAAAGAATTGACGAATTAAGGTGATACGTGTCGATTTGTTAAGATGAAATGATGATTAAAAAAACAGCTACTCAATTATCATATAAATAATAATACCCCCCCCCCCCCCCCGAAAAAAAGAAGGGAAAAAAAAGGAAAAAAGAAATTTAAAAAATATTGCCTTAGATTTTAACCCACGACCCTTAGATCTTGTGTCACATTATACCGCGAGATCAACATTAGATCTCTTATCGGAAATGGGAAATTGGGGAATACAGTATACCTTAGTGATTGCACACTGCATTTGTCAATGTACGATATTTGTACGCTGAAGCTTAAAGGTATGGTGACAACTGCCTCAAAATTGTGTTTACTGTATCTAAGGTAGATTTTCATGAAGATTACTAATACAAACATATTTTCCTCGTGGGGAAACCCGGTAAAATAAAAAAATCAACTTGTAAAATCACTTTCGGAACCCCCGTAAAAAAACTGAATCCGGGCGAGAAAAAAATGACGTCATCTTTGTGACGTCACATGCAGGCAATCGCAGTTTAGCTCGGTCATAGACGTACACGCTGAGTGCAATACTCACGTTGACACAGAGATATTATTTCCTTTTGTTTCAATATTTGCAGACATTTGCTTAGGTTTATATCATGGACGATTTACACTCAGATGTGTAGCTGCATCCTGCTACAATTCATTTCTTAGC
The DNA here is from genome assembly GCA_037951105.1 of Echinarachnius parma. Classification (NCBI taxonomy): domain Eukaryota; kingdom Metazoa; phylum Echinodermata; class Echinoidea; order Clypeasteroida; family Echinarachniidae; genus Echinarachnius; species Echinarachnius parma. The sequence continues at coordinate 8,360 of JBAMJV010007151.1, forward strand.
AATTCTTAAGCACTTTCAGTAAAGCCTCAATTTACAACCAAAAACGAGTTTGTTTTACTAGCAAGTCATAGGCTCTGCATGTAAACCATGCACATTCCTCCGTGTTGCGGTCTGCTTGTGATGCCATGAATCGGGTGACACGTGCGCACATTCCAGCTCTGCTATAAATGACTTTTTTAGGAGCATGGAACGCCGATGCGAAATAAAGCAAAAAAGTTGCATGAAATTTCCCCTTTTTTCCCAACTTAAGGATTTCTTTGAAAAAAGGAGTGTGGTATATCAATAAAGGCACATATTTAAAACTATAAACCTGAATCAAAGCCGGGATGTCCCCCCTCCTTTAAGCACATTTGTCTACCCCCATTACTAAGTTCCCAAAATAATATTAATGGATAGCTGAGCGCCAATAGTTGGCCAAGAATATATTGTTTGCAGTTGGAAATGGATGTGCAATCATATAATTTGAACAACGCGCGAATTACATGTGTTTCTTTTTTACATTTTGTGACGAGCGGAGGAATATGAGAGTTACAGTCTGCCGTTAGATGGCGCTAGTCCACTTCATACGACGGTGTTTTTTCTTGATAATTCGTAACAGAGAATTTAGGTATATCAATATTTGAGCTCTGAAAATTGATTCGACTGACTTGTGTGGATAATATAATATAGATTTAATTGAATGATGATATGTCTGGGCCATTATCAAATTAGCAATTCTCATCTTCTATCCTTATGCCCTTTGCTTACAAACTTGTCACAATAACTGCTATATAAAGGTTATATTCCAAGCCAGGCATTTGTGATCTTGGACTATGCATTGGTAACCAGTATTTGGAGTAGCGCTCTTGTGGGGCAGCTAGTAGTATATGCTTGATGGAAGTGATGGTAAGTGAGACATGTTAAAAGAACTACAGCGTCTAGGTGGCCTAATTTTCACAATGCGGCTCTCTATATGTAATTTTTCCCGAAGAAAAAGAATTTGTCCTGGGAACGCCCCTTTTAAATCGCCAAAATGTGACGTCATCTAAAGAACGGACTAATGAACTAAATTATGCAGATGACGCGTCATGACGTAAGCCAATCAATTGTCAATCACATGTCGATCCCGCTGCCGATTCCGGACCCTAAATGTGGGTGGGGCGTAAACTGGCTGCTAAGTGAGATTTGGCATCAGAAAACTAGTCTTAAATCACTACTGTGATTATTTTCATGGATTTTTTTTCCGGCAGACTTATGTTTCAAGTCATCAACTATGGAATAAGTGTCAAAGTACTTTGTATTCTTTACGTCCTTTAATAGGCTTAATGAAATAATGCATTTTGTACTTTTTTCAAATCTAATTTGTATGTACAATGTTGGCTTTCAGATTATAATAATGGCAGTTTGGCACACGCATACATGATGCATGGAGCGTTTTCGTGCGTGAGTGTTATGTTATGAAATGAACCTCGCGTCTTAATTGTTCTAAAAGTCTACACAGATTCTTGAAAGTGCAAATAATTAATGGTTAGTTAGATACGGGACAGTGAATAATGATACATTTGAACCTAATTTACATATCTTTAACGCCATTGTCATAATCCAACCTAATCTTATGAAATGTTCCTTTCACTGTAACCTACATGTGTGCTGAATTTCATGTCCGTGGCGTACGTGGTTGTTGAGTTTTCATGCTAGCTATATTTGACATTTGACGGTTAATAATAAGACAATGTATTATGCATTTTTGCGATTTTGTTTTTTACTTATGAAATGTTGGTCTTGCACGTTTTTATACTCCGCAAAAAAAGAAACTGGACACTTGTATGAGACCAAATATTTCGTATTCATTAACGATAAAATATATGATATTGTATATCAAATTAAAGATAAAATTACCCTCTTCAATATTCGCATAAAATCCAGATTAAATCATTCATGCATGACTTGTCACGGTCAATTAACCACACCAAGGTCTGTTTTCAAAAATAGCAAAAATGGAACATCCACTCAACCATATAAATGTTGATAAGCATAATCTAAAACGCTATATTCATGAGATGGCATAATTTTTCATTACAAATGTGACCTTTTCTATCTTCCTCTCAATAAAGAGTATAAATGAAGACAAGTTGTGAACGTTATAGGTGTTATTTCCATCCAAAAGTAACAAAATGGGGAATTCCATGGCAAAGCTTTATTAGTCAAAACCACAGTTTGTGCCCTTATTTCAGCATTTAAATGGTATAAATTCTTCTCAAGAATTATACCCTAGTCCAAAGATCTTCAAAACCTGAAGACACCCTTGGTCAAACATTTGGGCAGTCTTTAACATGACATTTCTCTAGGTAACTATGGTTAAAATTGCAGGGGACACGTGCAATAGACAAGCTTCATGCCTGTAATACAGACCAGTATGATAATGCTCTCATAACCTGGCCCTGTTTTATTGACAAATTTGTATTTCCAGAGTTTGTTCATAACAATAAAGTTGAATAATGACATAATTTACTTGCCCCGCTCATCTTGTTTTAAGTAAAACGCTTACTATCACTTCAGTCGAATGGTGTGGTCCTCCATTGTTTTGCTATTTTTGAAAACAGACTTTGCTAGTGTTAATTGACCATGGCATTTCATGCATGAACGATTACACCTTTAAGTTATACCCTGCATGTTGAGGACTAAATTCCCTTTAATTTGATATATGATCATGTACACTTTATCGTACATTAATATGAAATATTTCAACTTATACAAGTGTCCAGTTTCTTTTTTTGCGGAGTATACATGCGAGATTTCAAGTTGATAGCATAATTCCTTCAGCAGGTATAGGTCGAACATACGTTTTGGATTACGCACAATTTGTAACAGGTTTGGATTACTGTTTTCAATCGAACAAATCATCAGGATCCAGTGACCAAAACAAAAATTTTATGAAATATTGCAAATAAAGCATAACCTCAGCTACAACATATCGAAATCGATGGAGATTAAGCGAGATATGGTCGGAAGTCCGCTGTGATCGATTTCAAAATCGATTAAAATCGGTTAAAATTCACATTTTCTACTTTAACCGTCAATATGATGACGTCACAACATTTACTTGGCATAAATGAGGTATGAATTAATATCTGCAACTCATAATCTTTCTGAAAATTGAATACAAATTTGAGGTTTATGGACTTTAAAAAAAGTAAAGGCCGAATAAAAAAAGTATATTTTTTTCATATTTTGCCAATTTGTGTGCGCGCGTAATTTTGACTTTGACGCGCGCGTACTCCGTTATTATGAGTAAAAAATTACTCATTTAAAAGGGTGCGTTGAGGGATGTATCAGAATTGCAAAACATTTGGAAAAACGACATTTGTTCCGATTCACTTGAGTTGTGCGCGCAAATACGCGCGCGGACGCGCACGCGCGGAAACTTTGGAAACGCTTAAAATTGTCTGAAACATATAGTAAATTACTTTGGTTGAAGTTTTGATTTTTTTTTTACATTTTGTTCCATTTGACGGACGCCTACGCGCGCGTCTCCATGTGTAGGCGCATGCGCATAAGCTTAAAAGATGACAATTGACCTGATTAATATTGATATGAAATTTGAATTGTTATTGATGATGCATAACTGACATATGATGAATATTGATATTTTACCAAATGGCGTCCTCGTGACGTCATATTGATGTGACGTCACTGAAAAGGTTCGCAGATCTTAGTTAGATCATGATCTATCATGACGTAAAGATTCATGACAATTGATTCATCTGATCTTGAGATATGCGACGCACAAAATTGATGTAAAGAATTTAAAAAAATCTTGACGAAATCAATAGGTGATACGTATGATATACGTATCACCTAATATATTTGCTAATTTGTATCACAAGTTTTACGTTCGTTATGTATGTTGTTTGGTCATATTCAATGGAAATGGTAAACAGCTTCAGCTATAAACTGAATATCAAAAGTAGCGTACGTGACTGCAATGGTAACGCGACTTTAAAAATATAACACAACTACTATACAAATATCTTCTAGCCGCCTTACTAAAGATAACATGTGGGAGACGTGACTGATATCTGCCTGAGTGATTTTTTGCGATTCTGCCAGTCCGTGCGGGCGTCTGGTTATTATTAGTTTTCACATGAAATGATAAGATAAAATGCTTAACGCTAAAGTCAAAACAAGTCACAATACCCGTGTATTAAGTTTGTTTAATACGTTGGGCATAATACCTACACATATTTACATATTTGGTCGAATAGGTGTACTGGCATTTGCATTTGGCATGTAGAGGGTTAAGTTAGGTACTTGGTATAAATTTACGATTAACAGTGTGTTCAATTATAAGTATTATGTTAACACAGCATCTTGATAAATTTGTACAAATGAAATAAAGTACATGTACATGTATATTACATTTCGGAATTATCCATACTCTCAGCTGTCTGGTCAATATAACTTCGATGATATGTACAATATGTCAGAGGAACGACGGCATACATGATCGATGCATTGAACATGTCAACTACATGATCTGTTCACATTTTCCTTTTTCCTTGTTGACAACTTGTTATTTAGTAGTTAAACTTTTAGAGATAATTTTCTTTTTTCACACATCCATACAAGTGTTCATCACCTTCTGTCGGGGTAGTTCCCGTGGCTTCCACCAAACGAAAACCATCAATATAATCGAGAATAAATTAGCATTGCATGTTCCCACTCTGTCTTTCAAAATAAATCTTGTTTACCTGATGTGTATGATATAAATACATTTCGATTTCATTACGTCATGATTAAGCCCCGTCCACACATTGATTAATTGTTCGGTGACCCGTCTAAGAAGAGTACGAACGCCCAATTTGTTGGATCCCCGTTCGTGCTTTTCTGAGACGGGTGACCAAATAATGGGTTAACGTGGGCGTGGCTTAATCATGCACTTACATATATGTCCCAAATATTTGACGTGCACAGAAAAAAGTCCCTAGTCATTTAATGTGTTTCTTATTTGTTATTACTATATTTGATTTTTTTCTCTTCTTCTGTTGGTGTGGTATTGAATCATTAAAATTAAGCCATTTTGAGAAAAAAATATCATTATCAATCAGCCGATCCCTGACACCCCCAGAGTGGGCTGCGTGCCAAACTATGCGTCTATACAACAATGGAGTTCGGTGCCTTTTCTTCGTGTAATTGGTTTTGGGAAAATGGGAAAAGCGAGGATTAGATTATTGTGATTGATTTAAAGGGACCACCAGGCAAAGAACACCAAATACATCTTTGGACAAAAATTAATAGACAAATAAAGCACATTTAAATCATTATTTAGAACGCAAATAAATATTTAAAGCATATACAAACTGTTGGAAAACCCATTTTGGAGCATTTTCAAAATGGTCCTGTTCTTCCATGGGGTCCAATTTTGTACACAATTATACTTATCCATTAGGTTATTATAATTCTGAACACTTAAATCATTACGTTAGAGAAGTTTAGACATTCTAAGGCTGCAGGTCGGCCGCCGTCTGGCAGAAGGGCGTATCTCGAGTGTCGCGCCGGGATCTCAACACCAAGAAAAACGGCTTTGAAGTTTGACATATTTAGCCCTCTGTTGAAGCTTTGGAAGTAGAATTTTTATTGCGGGGTTGATTCTAGTTGAATGCCGACATATGAAATACTATTTTTAAATTTTAAAATTGATTCTGAACTTGATATTTCTTTTTCTAGAACCATTTAAAAACAGATACGCCTTTCTGCCAAACAAATTTGAACAAATTCGTAGTTGCTTTTGTACGGCAGAAGGGTGTATCTTTAGATACGTGGAAGTATCGCCCGGTATCGTCGTGCTATCGTTTGGTAAAAGGGCGTATCTATATATACGTGGAAGTATCGCCCGGTATCGTCATGCTATCGTCTGGCAGAAGGGCGTATCTATAGATACGCCTTCTGCCTTACAAATGTGACTACGAAATTGTCCACATGTGCACGGTAGAAAGGCGTATCTATACAGACACCTTTCTACCATACTAATTGATGAAATTGATTGGTCTTTTTTGTTTGGCAGAAGGGTGTATCTAAAGATACGCCCTCCTTTTGTACAATTGTATATGCCATTGACATGATATTTTGGGGGGAGCTGACTTTATGTCTGACTGTTACTCGCCGTTTTTGTATGGCAGAAGGGTGTATATCGAGATACGCCCTTCTGCCAGACGGATACCGAGGTGTTCAATGCTTCTATGTGTATTACGAGTTTTTCAGATATGTGAGAACCACTGATTTCCATATTAGTTTTTATGATTTAGACAATGTAATTAGATCCCTTTTAAAGTCACATATCAAGGTAAATAATTAAATCTGAGCTCCTTGATTTTCATCACAATTGTTGTATTTAGTTATTGTTATTGTATGTTGTATCATTAAAACGAACAAACAGCCAGGGTGCCCCCCCCCCCCCAAAAAAAAAAAACAAACAAACAAACAAACAACAACAACAACAACAACAACAACAACAACAACAACAACAACAAAGTAAACACCATGTTTACTTATTTAAAGGATAATTGAGTCTTGGTATAGAGGGCTCCACACCAAATTAATTTGTGTGAGATAATGAAAAAAATGAAAAAAATATTTCAACCAAACACCACATGCACATTTTTGTTAAATGGTAGAAAACAATGAGCTGTTAGAGAGCGTCCTCTTGAGTTGTAATAGCTCTTTAGGAATGATAACAGGCTTTTTACTTAGTAATTTGTAATTTGTCATTCCTTTCGAGCATGGTGGAGTTATAACTTTAGTTTGTCATCTAATTGTGCATGTTGTGGTTACTAAAATTCAGCTGGACCACTCACTCAATCCTCGTCTGTGTCATCAGGCGCTTGAGGCGACAGGAGGGATCTCCATCTGGCTCTATCTGCTGCTACATGGGGGGCTGTGTTGAAGTAGAGTCCTCTGCTTTTCAAGTCTTTTTGAATGGTGCGTCTCCATGTTTCTTTTGGTCTGCCTCGCTTTCGTTTGCCCTGTGGTGTCCAACGCATCGCAGTCCTTTTAATGGAGTTGGGCGACATTCTGCAGACATGTCCAAGCCATCTCCATCGGCGCTTCTCAAGGGTCTGTTCCATGGGCATCATTCCAGTTTAGATGTGAAGGTCTTCATTGGAGATGATGTTGGGCCAGAATATCTTCATGATGCGTCGGAGGCATTTGTTTTGGAACACGTCTAGCTTGTGTTTAATGGCGACGGTGGTTTTCCAGCATTCTGATCCATAGAGAAGAACACTTAGGACATTGCTCCTGAAGATCTTAATCTTTGTCTTGATATTTAGGCCAGTGCTTCTCAAAATGGTTCTGAGCATGGCAAAAGCTTGGTTCGCCTTACTAATCCTTGCGTTTATTTCTTGGATGCAGTCGCCATCTGATGTTACCTTGCTACCCAAATATGTGAACTCTTGTACATCTTCTAATGGGTTTCCATTTACCATGATAGGATTATTGTTCGTTGTGTTTTTCCTCAAAGCCTGTGTTTTCTTTGCATTGACTTTAAGGCCAATGGTGCTGGCTACCCTAGATAAACTCTCTGTCTTCTGCTGTGCGTCTTGATACCTGCTTGATAGAAGTCCCAAATCATCTGCATAGTCCAGGTCCTCTAAAACTGTAGTGAGTGTCCACTGGATGCCCTGTCTTCTCCCCTGAGTGACACCTCTCATCAACCAGTCAATCGCCAACGAGAACAGTAATGGTGATAAGATACATCCCTGTTTAACTCCGGTGTTTACCATGAATGGTTCCGTCAGTTGATTGTTATGAATAACTCGGCATTCAAATTCATCATACAGTGATTGAATAATGTTAACTAGCTTTTGTGGGATACCATAATGTCTGAGTATCTTCCATAATGAAGAACGATGAAGGCTGTCAAACGCTTTCTCAAAATCTACGAACACCACATAGAGTGAGCTGTTCCATTCTTGTGATTGTTCAAGGATCTGTCTTATAGTCCGTGGGCCAGAGGGGTCTACCGGTGACCCCCCTATGATCCTCCGACTTGGGGGTCATTTTGTCCATTGATATGTCTAATGTTAGAAACAAAATGTTCCCAAGAAAAAAACTCATTTGCACTATGATGTTTTACTACTTTCTTGGAGGTATGTAAAAGTAGCACTTTTTCATTTTTTGCTCCATTTCTTAGGGTTGGTGAAAATTGAGATTGCATGAGATGCTCTAATTTCATAATGGATAGGTCTGTATCAACTAAACTTTGCTGATACTTATGTTTACATATGCATAAGACACAGAAAAAGTTTCATGGTCAAAGTTGATTGGCTTCATATAATTATGACGTCATCAAATTTGCATATGAAAAATCATGGAAATTTCCTTGAACAAAACGGTCAAAAAAACAATGTTCATTAGTACAGTTTATTTTTTTCACCATGAAAATTATGATAATGAGCTGAAACTTATGTTGTATATTTCTTAAGGTATTCTAAGATCAGAAATGGTGTAATCCTTTGAATATGATGTACACAAATTACGTTTTTTGTTACGTAATCACCATGCGTCATATATGCAGTTTTAAGGCATATGATGGCCTTGTAGAGTAGCCTAGGGCCCAAGTCGGTACATATTGCTTCCTCTTTTATTTCTTTATTTGAGGACCAATCACTCTCATATTTGGCACATATGTAAAACTAGTAGAGCTCTTTAGTTTGCAATAGTTAGAATTTCAAAAGGTCATCATATGAGGGCGCTATTTACTAAAATTTGATAAAAACCTACAAAAATCCATAGATTCCGATATAATGAGGCTTTTTTCTCTATTTGTCTGGTTTGTATAGACAACGTGATATTTTATTTGCATTATTATGCAAATTTTCTTTTCCTAGAATGATATTTAAGACTGTTATGCTGTATATTATATGTTTTAGGCCCTAAATTAGGCATAAGTCCGTATGAATTTCACCTTAAAAGTGGACTATGGATTGCATTACGCTACATACAAACAATTTCAGATTATTAATTTAATAGTAACCCTACGTATCTAGTCCTGAGTGAAATTTGTGATAGCATTTTTACTCCAATATCAAGTTAAGATAAAATGTTTGGGAACAATTCTAGTCAGAAACTTGTTTTTCAATATTTGTATTATTCTTCTGTTTGGCATGACATTTCTTTTGATACCTACCCTACAAAAGTGACAGAAACGTCATGTGATAACTAAATGAGTACACACACATGCATGCCTTTATCATTACCATGGCAAGAGAAAATAACATTACCAAAGAAGGGGGATCTGAAAGAATGTTCAAATCATCGGACAATAAGCTTGATTTGTCATGCAAGTAAAGTACTTCTGAAGGTCATTAGCAGGAGAATGAAAGTCAAGCTGAAAGAAGAGATCTCAGAAGAGCAGGCAGGGTTCCGTGAAGGCAGGGGGACAATAGATCAGATTGTTAACATCAGAAATGTAATCGAGAAATTCAGAGAACTCAAACACCCCCTTTATATGTGCTTCATAGATTACAGTAAGGCATTCGACTGTCTAAGCCACCATCAACTGTGGGATACAATGACAAAGATGGGATTCCCAAGTCACATAGTAGGACTGATCAAGAATCTTTACCAGGACCAAGAATCTACAGTGAGGACCAGTAGTGGGGATACTGAGTGGTTTGAAATAGGCAGAGGTGTACGTCAGGGCTGTATATTATCTCCAAACCTTTTTAATATATATTCTGAGGACATCATGAGAGAGGCACTGGAAGGTTTCAACGGAGGAGTGAATTTCGGGGGTACAAAGATCACAAACCTGAGGTATGCGGATGACACTACTCTAGTTTGCAGCAGTAGAGAGGAGCTCATTGACCTATTGAACCGTATTAAAGAGGCGAGTGAGAGAAAGATCTTCTATTGAACACTAAAAAGACTAAAATAATGGTAGTCGACAAAGACAGCAACAACAACGATTTCACCATAGATGGAAAGACGATTGAAGTAGTCAGTCAGTTTGACTACTTAGGTTCCATAATCAATAACAAAGGAGGAAGCACCAAAGAGATAAGGAGAAGACTGGCAATAGCAAGATCAACTGTGCAGAGCATGTCTCATATCTGGAGAAGCCGAGGCCTGTCACTCGATCTGAAGGTTCGACTTCTTCGTGCAACTGCATTCTCCATTGCTACATATGGATGCGAGTCTTGGGCCATGACAAAGAACGACAGAAAAAGAGTTGACACTTTTGAGATGTGGTGCTACAGAAGGCTTTTACAGGTGTCTTGGCAAGATAGAAAGACAAATGTCTGAACAAGATTGGTACTGACTTAATTATCAGAAGGGGAATTATGGAACGAAAATTGAAGTACTTCGGGCACATCGTTAGGAGAACTGAAGGAATTGAGAAAAGAATACTGCAAGGCGCAATTGAAGGAAAACTTGGCAGAGGTCGTCCACCTACATCTTGGACTGACGATATCAAGAGAGTGTCCGGGGAAGGAATGAAGGGTGCAACACACTTGGCAGAAGACAGAGTTGCATGGCGTGCTCTCGTGAAGACCACAGCAGCGCTTTACAGCGCCACCTGAACTTGATGATGATGATGATTAAAAATGTTTCAGATCATGAAAAGTTGTCTAGAATTTAGAGGCACATGCATGGGAACGTATGTGTGTGTAGAACTGTTAAATTCTTTTGCAACATTTGCGCTCTTATTTTGTTACCAAAATCAACGTACTATGCCAATATTCATAATAAACGGGATACTAAGAACATTCCATTAATCACTGACACCTCAAATATGATCTGCTAGCATGACGGCATGTGAAAGCATGGCTGTGGCAATAGCTGATGTCCGTTAGATTCAATCTTTCATGATTGTTTTTCTTAACTATGAATAAAGGTGACAAATAATTGTATATACATCAAATTTCATCATGGAACTTAAGCATTACACCGTCTGTTTCATATACTAGCTGTAGTGATGGGATATAATGCCAACATGTATCTTTACGCCAGGAAATTATGATACAGAATTATACCAAAATTAAACTACCATCTAGCTGCGCCACATCTTTATGCTTTTGAAGCGCTTGATCCTAAACCAGTACCACGCAATCACAAAAGAGCACCCCAAATTTGGGCAGGCTGGCTCCTGACCAATGTTATTAATCACGAGCTAAGTAATTAATTTGCCACCGTCCATAGAAGATATCTTAAAACCAACAGCAATTGCTACCTATGCATATGAAACCGTAAGCCACTGGCTCATCCTTAACATGTAAATGAGGTTACAATAATAGATTTCACTTAACCAAACTGCTGAAACAATTCTAATTTATGCTGAAGACCTTTGAATTGTAGTCAAGAGCACAAGAACACAACACAGTAATGGTCTTTCATATTAATATCACACTCAGTACAATCCTAAACATACACCACCTAAATGTAAATCTTACCATGACAACAATGACATGTGTGGACAACTCTGTTGGGAGGACACTTTCCCTGTCGCGGAACGACATCCATCAGAACATGCAAGCTCCAGAAGAAAACCTATCAGCAACAAAGCGTTAAACAGACCACTTCTTTGCCACACCTTCAAGCTGTTCAAGCGACTAGTTCTGACCTGCTTATGTGCAGTTGTAGAACCATCTCTGATGAAGGAGCAGGCAGGATTCCGGTCTGGGAAGTCTTGCACAAGACAACTGCTTAACCTTACCCAACATATAGAAAATGGTTTCCAGTAAGTGTCTTAACTGGAGTTGTGTTTTTAGACCTCTCAACAGCTGATGCTACTGTCAACCACCACAGGCTCTACACAAACTACTGAATGTAAACAACATGCACCTGACCAAAATGGTCAAGACCCTGATTGAAAAAGTTGGTTGAGCTGTTTGGAAAGAAGAGTCGTTGGCGCAGGCAGAAGAATGGCCTCTCCAAGGAAGCATTCTGGCCCAACTCTGTTCAACATCCATGGGCATAGTAGATCTGTCATTGATACTTAATCATCGAGGGGGGGGGGGGCGATTATTTGAATAACATGCATGTAAACCAGAAACTGAAGATCACTTGGAATGGAACTAGACTGGGACACTGTGATAGTCGTCTCTACATATCTAGGGGTGACCTTAGATAGATCTTTCAAAAGTACAAGGCCTATATCACCAAGCTCGATGGAAAGGTCAACAATCAGATCTACCGCTCTGGCTCTCACTTGGGAAAGTTCAGCACATGCAACGAAGAACACAAGCTTCCGTTATATCACATGATGTATGTGACGAACGAGGACTGATAACATATATCTGATATCTGGCATCTGGCATCGCACCCCCTGAAATAAATAGGGCTGCTGATAGCCAGAAGGAACGACTGAGGTCGAAGGACACCCACTGCATCCTTGGTCCACTAAGTCACGGAAAGCTTCAAGAGGCTTAAACTCTGGGAAGAGAGATTGAGCTTTAGGACATGCCAGTAGTGTATGCCTATGGTGCCATCATAGAAACTGTCAGCAGGATTCAACCAACCCTTGATGACTTTGCGTAGCCTGAATATGCTTTGGCAGGCAGATGCTTTGGCAGATGCAAACCAACATGATGAATTTGGGATATATCGAAGGTGCAACAAACGCGAGTGCGATCAAGTCCCTCAGATCATGGACCACCTGCTTAATTGTGATCTGGTACATTGAATGTGCACAATCAAAGATCTGACAGAGGCAAACGACGTAGCGCTCAGATTTTCCCGACATTGGCAGGAATGTGTGTGATGATACGAGATAATGCATGAAACAAGCTCCAAACTGCTATTGAAGGTGGGGGTCAGTAACAAACAACAACCAATAATCTCCTTGAAAATAAACAGTTTATCAATCTGCAGCAGAGAATGCATTCACTGTACCCGCGCGGGAGAGATTCTATCACGAGGCAGAGCTTTTAAAAGCGGCCTTGTTTTTTGTCTTTGATGGAAAGAGACTTATACATAGGAGTGGCCATTGGCCTTTTCAAAATAAAAATGGGAAGCTTAGGAGCGTCGATCTGCCTTTTTTGATGAAAGATGGGACCCTTAGGAGCGGCCGGATCGGCTGTAAAACAGGGGTCTTTGAAGCGACACATAGGTACCCGTTTTGCAAATACTGTATACACGAGTACCCCCCCCCCCCCCCATCCCCCTCCCCCTTGGGGTCATTGATGACGATGGTTGACCATGGTTTTTGTTATCGACATGTCTACATTGAACTTCGTAGCTTATTTATGCCATGGATATCTCATGAGGAATATACATTTAAAAGGAAAAAAGTTCAACAGATATGTGTCGTCCATCCTTCGTTGTTATTTAAGCTTAAAACATGTATGCTCTGCCAACGTTTCCCACACAGTGGATAAAACAGCGAATCGATATCAACAATGTTGCCATAGTGGCTTTTCAGGCCGTGATCCTTCCAGAACATTATTTTAGGGTTCTCAGGAAGGCCAAATTATATTGAACGGTTACAACTTCATCTTTACCATTTCTATGTGTCAATGACTAACGGAATGTCTCCACTTAATTGCTCTAGATAAACTATGATGTAAAATCATGTTTGATGAATATGGATATGAATAGTATACAAGAGTTGCAGAAAATGATGCTGTACACACAGACTTCCCCTGTGCATATAGGTTTTGTAAACTCTCTGTTACCCTGGTAACCTCAAACTTATAATGTTCATCCTTGTTAATGAGACGTACTATGCTGTTTCCTTTCTAAAAGGGGTGGTCCAAGCAAAAAAATATCATATATAATGTTTTCTGTTTAAATCTGAGTAGATGTATAATAGCTATTTTGTGTTCGTTATGTATATTTGATATTCGTAAATGTATTCAGAAAGAAACAACTTACTCAATGCTAGATTAACAGGGCTGATCAAATGGTACATAAAAGCATATCTATCGCAATGTATTTCTTATTTCATTTTCGAGGTCACATTCAGACAATTATAAACTATTATACATAATGTACATATCCTTGGAAGTATGAACTTGCATACTGTACTAATGAAACAAAATCTAGTTGTCAACACAAAACCATCAGTTTAATACAAAAACTCATAATTGATGGGATCACATAATGAATTGTCAACGAGACGTTTTCATTTGTTCTCTTCTCTGAAAAAAAGTGATGCCAAAAAGAATAATACAAAATATTGAAAAACAAATTTATGGCAAGATGTCCCAACAATTTTGCCTTAATTTGATATCGTAATAGATATGCTATCAAAAATCTCACTCAGGACTAGATTAATAGAGTTAGGATTAAATAAAAAATCGAAATAGTGTGTATGTAGCGTAATACAATCCATAGTCCACTTTTAAGGTGAAATTCAGACGGACTTATGCCTAATTTAGGTCCTAAAACATATAATATACAACATTACAGTCTTAAATTTCATTCTAGGAAAAGAAAATTTGCATAATAATGCAAACAAAATATCACGTTGTCTATACAAAGCAGACAAATAGAGAAAAAAGCCTCGTTATATCGGAATCTATGGGATTTTGTAGGTTTTTATCAAATTTTAGTAAATAGCGCCCTCATATGCTGACCTTTTGAAATTCTAACTATTGCAAACTAAAGAGCCCTACTAGTTTTACATATGTGCCAAATATGAGAGTGATTGGTCCTCAAATAAAGAAATAAAAGAGGAATCAATATGTACCGACTTCGGCCCTACTCTACATGGCCATCATATGCCTTAAAACTGCATATGACGCGTGGTGATTACGTAACAAAAAACGTAATTTTTGTACATTATATTCAAAAGATTACACCATTTCTGATCTTAGTATACTTTTAGAAATATACAACATAAGTTTCAGCTCATTATCATAATTTTCACGGTGAACAAAATAAACTGTTCTCAAGAACATTGTTTTTTTGAACGTTTTGTTTAATGAAATTCCCATTATTTTTTATATGCAAATTTGATGACGTCATAATTATATGAAGCTAATCAACTATGACCATGAAACTTTTTCTGTGTCTTATGCATATGTAAACATATGTATCAGCAAAGTTTAGTTGATACAGACCGAGCCATTATGAAATTAGAGCATTTAATGCAATCTCAATTTTCACCAACCCTAAAAAATGCAGCAAAAAAGGAAAAAGTGCTATTTTTACATACCTCCAAAAAAGTAGTAAAAAAACATAGTGCAAATGAGTTTTTTTCTTGGGAACATTTTGTTTCTAACATTAGACATATCAATGGACAAAATGACACCCAAGTCGGAGGATCATAGGGGGGGTCACCGGTAGACCCCTCTGGCCCACGGACTATTAGCACAAAAATATGATCTGTGCACGATCGTCCTTTCCTAAAACCGGCTTTTTCTTCTCTCAGTATGGTATCCACGGCTGTTGTGATGCGTTGTAAGATAATGCGGCTGAATATCTTGCTGGTGAGGGATAACATGGTGATGCCTCTCCAGTTATTGCAGTCCCCAAGGTTTCCCTTCTTTGGCAGCTTCACGATGACACCAGTTTTCCATTTATCTGGTATGGTTTCTTTGTCCCATATGTCCTGCATGATGTGTCTCAAAAGGTCAGGTGTTTCTTGTTCTTCAGCCTTTAACATCTCAGGACACACTCCATCTTCTCCTGGTGCCTTTCCAGACTTCAGTTTTCGGATGGCTTCTTTAATTTCCCCAACCGTGATGCTGCCCATGTTGATTTCTAGATCCTCATCTGCTTCTGGAATGTGGGAGAGTACCTGTGGCTCTGGTCGATTTAGTACTTCTTGAAAGTGTTCCCTCCATCTTCCCAACTTTGCATGCTCTTCTGTGATTGATGATCCATTTGCAGATTTTACTGGTACATCCTGGTTTGCATTTGGATCTCCCCGTAGTTTCCGTGTAATCCTATAGACTGTCTTCATGTCATTTCGTTGGGCAGCTGTCTCGGCTTCTTCAGCAAGTTGCTCTGTGAACCGTCGTTTGTCTCTCCTTGTTGCTTTCTTCACTTCCTTATCTTTCTCTCTGTACTGGATATTGAACCTTTCCTTCAGCCTGGGAGACTTAGAGCTCAAGAATTTCTTCTTTAACAGCTTCCTCTCATCAATGACATTCCATGTGTCTTCAGACATCCACTCTGATTTGGTACTTTTCCTGTAGCCAATGGTCTCCTTTGCTGTCTGGTTCATGGCTTCATTAAAACTATTTATAGTCAGTGCTTCTTCATCTTGAAGTATACTAAAACGGTTTCTCAATGCAATCCCAAATTCTCTCTTTGTTTCAGGATCCCGTAGTTTGGCAACATCGAAGCGCCGATCCCTGCTGTCCCCAATCTTTGCTTTCCTTAATCTTAGAGTGAGTTTTGCAACAACTAAGTTATGATCACTGCCAACATCAGCATTTCTCATCACACGTACGTCTTGAAGAGATCGTTTCCACTTATTATTAATGATGATGTGATCAATCTGGCTTTGAGTTCTTCCATCAGGCGATGTTCACGTCAGTTTGTAAATGTTCTTGTGGGCGAAAATAGTACCTCCAATCACCAGATTATTTTCTTCACAAATGTTAATCAGTCGCTCACCGTTGTCAGTCACATCTCCTAGTCCATGTTGTCCCATGACCTTTTCTCTATTCTTGTTGTTTCTTCCAACCCTTGCATTAAAGTCACCTAACAAGAGAAGAACATCGTGCCTGGGTACGTCTTCTAGAACTCCTTGTAGTGCACTATAGAACTGGTCTTTGACCTCTTCCTCTGCATCATCAATAGGTGCGTAAGCCACTACAATAGATAGCTTAGCATATTTGGAGTCTAGTCTTACATACAGCAAACGCTCATTGATTGGTTTCCACTGTAGTAGAGTGTTAGCATACTTCTTACTAATAATGAGAGCAACTCCTTCATGATGGTTGTCATCTGGCCTGCCTGACCAGATTATTACTTCCCCCGAGTTCAACTTCTGTTTCCCTGTCTTGGTCCACCTTGCCTCTGTGATTCCTAGCAAGCCTAAATTATATACATTCATTTCTCTTACAGTCTATGCTAATTTCCCTGCTTGGAAGAGAGTTCGCACATTTCAACATCCGACTCGGATGTGGTGTTTTGGCGTCAGAACATCCACTCTCGGGCTGAGAACTTCCTCTCGGCTTTGATCCCGCGCCGTCATACGTCCAGTTGCCTGGACAGCTTCTCTCCTTCTGCCGGATAGATTTGTTTCCTTTCCTGTCGTTTCTGTAGCACTGGGTATTTTACAGGGTGGAGTCGCTGGCCCCACGCCCAACCCTCCTCTTTTTCCGGGCTTGGGACCGGCCTGGACCAATACCATGCAAATTATCGCTTTAAGTGCTTAAGGAAACACGCCTATAAAAATGTTAATACATTTATCTCGAATTATTTTCCCTTGTCGACCAACCAAACAAACCCATCGATGCAAGAAGGAACCCTTGGATGTGGGTATGGGTTCGGAGGTCTCAGCCACACACCCGCGTCCGACTATAATCTGAGTACCCCCCCCCCCCCCCCACCCACCCCCGGACCGGGCGCGATCGCGCGCGTGTGCGTAAATTATTTTTGGCTTGTGCTTGTGCTTGAACAGAAGTTCAACTTCTGTTTCCCTGTCTTGGTCCACCTTGCCTCTGTGATTCCTAGCAAACCTAAATTATATACATTCATTTCTCTTACAGTCTATGCTAATTTCCCTGCTTGGAAGAGAGTTCGCACATTTCAACATCCGACTCGGATGTGGTGTTTTGGCGTCAGAACATCCACTCTCGGGCTGAGAACTTCCTCTCGGCTTTGATCCCGCGCCGTCATACGTCCAGTTGCCTGGACAGCTTCTCTCCTTCTGCCGGATAGATTTGTTTCCTTTCCTGTCGTTTCTGTAGCACTGGGTATTTTACAGGGTGGCGTCGCTGGCCCCACGCCCAACCCTCCTCTTTTTCCGGGCTTGGGACCGGCCTGGACCAATACCATGCAAATTATCGCTTTAAGTGCTTAAGGAAACACGCCTATAAAAATGTTAATACATTTATCTCGAATTATTTTCCCTTGTCGACCAACCAAACAAACCCATCGATGCAAGAAGGAACCCTTGGATGTGGGTATGGGTTCGGAGGTCTCAGCCACACACCCGCGTCCGACTATAATCTGAGTACCCCCCCCCCCCCCCCCCCCCCACCCCCGGACCGGGCGCGATCGCGCGCGTGTGCGTAAATTATATTTGGCTTGTGCTTGTGCTTGTGCTAGTATGTGATGGCTATCGCCGATCATCCCCCCCCCCCCCACTCCTCGGTACGGATTTACGCCCCTGGCAATCATATAATTTGAACAACGTGCGAATTACATGTGTTTCTTTTTTACATTTTGTGACGAGCGGAGGAATATGAGAGTTAGTACAGTCTGCCGTTAGATGGCGCTAGTCCACTTCATACGACGGTGTTTTTTCTTGATAATTCGTAACAGAGAATTTAGGTATATCAATATTTGAGCTCTGAAAATTGATTCGACTGACTTGTGTGGATAATATAATATAGATTTAATTGAATGATGATATGTCTGGGCCATTATCAAATTAGCAATTCTCATCTTCTATCCTTATGCCCTTTGCTTACAAACTTGTCACAATAACTGCTATATAAAGGTTATATTCCAAGCCTGGCATTTGTGATCTTGGACTATGCATTGGTAACCAGTATTTGGAGTAGCGCTCTTGTGGGGCAGCTAGTAGTATATGCTTGATGGAAGTGATGGTAAGTGAGACATGTTAAAAGAACTACAGCGTCTAGGTGGCCTAATTTTCACAATGCGGCTCTCTATATGTAATTTTTCCCGAAGAAAAAGAATTTGTCCTGGGAACGCCCATTTTAAGTCGCCAAAATGTGACGTCATCTAAAGAACGGACTAATGAACTAAATTATGCAGATGACGCGTCATGACGTAAGCCAATGAATTGTCAATCACATGTCGATCCCGCTGCCGATTCCGGACCCTAAATGTGGGTGGGGCGTAAACTGGCTGCTAAGTGAGATTTGGCATCAGAAAACTAGTCTTAAATCACTACTGTGATTATTTTCATGGATTTTTTTGTGTCAAAGTACGTTGTATTCTTTACGTCCTTTAATAGGCTTAATGAAATAATGCATTTTGTACTTTTTTCAAATCTAATTTGTATGTACAATGTTGGCTTTCAGATTATAATAATGGCAGTTTGGCACACGCATACATGATGCATGGAGCGTTTTCGTGCGTGAGTGTTATGTTATGAAATGAACCTCGCGTCTTAATTGTTCTAAAAGTCTACACAGATTCTTGAAAGTGCAAATAATTAATGGTTAGTTAGATACGGGACAGTGAATAATTATACATTTGCACCTAATTTACATATCTTTAACGCCATTGTCATAATCCAACTTAATCTTATGAAATGTTCCTTTCACTGTAACCTACATGTGTGCTGAATTTCATGTCCGTGGCGTACGTGGTTATTGAGTTTTCATGCTAGCTATATTTGACATTTGACGGTAAATAATAAGACAATGTATTATGCATTTTTACGATTTTGTTTTTTACTTATGAAATGTTGATCTTGCACGTTTTTATATACATGCGAGATTTCAAGTTGATATCATAATTCCTTCAGCAGTTATAGGTCGAACATACGTTTTGGATTACGCACAATTTGTAACAGGTTTGGATTACTGTTTTCAATCGAACAAATCATCAGGATCCAGTGACCAAAACAAAATTGTATTACATATTGCAAATAAAGCATAACCTCAGCTACAACATATCGAAATCGATGGAGATTAAGCGAGATATGGTCGGAAGTCCGCTGTGATCGATTTCAAAATCGATTAAAATCGGTTAAAATTCACATTTTCTACTTTAACCGTCAATATGATGACGTCACAACATTTACTTGGCAATCAGAATTTCCTTTCCAGGTATGCACCAGATGGGGGGGGGGGGGGGTACTCACGTATATTGGGTATACGGGGATGTGCCGCTGGGAAGGGTAACTTTTTCAAGAAAGATCCTTAGACATGGGTCCCCTTTTTAAAAAATACCCTTAGACAAGGATCCCTTTTTTTCGTTTATTCCTTTCCCCTCTTTTCTCCCTCATTTTCTCCGGAATTTTGGAATTTTGCCGATGTGAAATTGCTAAAATTTTCAGCTCGCTCCGCTCGCTCGCATACATAGTATTTCACAACGTCGGGTGTTTATAATTATATTACCCTTCATAACGCCATATCATAAGTAATAAAAACGAATATACCCATACAATAATAGTGAAACAAACTGAAATTTTCCGCTGTGAAATTGCTAAAATTGTTAAGCTCGCTCCGCTCGCTTGCATACATAATATTTCACAACGTCGGGTATATATTATCCTTCACAACACCATATCATAAGTAATAAAACGAATATACCGATACAATAATATTGGAACAAATGGCAATTCCCGCTGTGAAATTGCTGAAATTTTCAAGCTCGCACCGGTCGCTCGCATTATTCATATTTATGCAAACTATATACCATCCCATAATTGAAGATATATTCACTGTTTTTCAAACATTTGAAAATTTGAGAATTTCACCTCCGATATGCACCAGATAGCTCCATTCTAGTGTAAAAATTGCCAAAGCTCCTTGGTGTGGGAGAGGGGACACCCCCCCCCCCCCCCACCCCCTCCCACAACCTCCCCCACTCGGTCGCTCCGCTCCCTCGCTCGGGCGCAAAGCGCCCTCAAAGTATACACTTTCGCCCTCACTAAGAAAATACCCTTGCGCCGTACATGTAGTATGGTACGGTTAACTATTAACGAATTTTATCAAGAAACTGCAAAATGATTGCCCATTGTATTATAGTACAGCTTTAAAAAAACGTAATATTTACAGTTCGAAATCCTCAGACATGGGTCCATTTTTCACAAAACATCCTTAGACATGGGTCAATTTTTCACAAAAATCCTTAGACATGGGTACCTATTTACACCAAAAGGACCCTTGGATGTGGGTATGGGTTCGAAGGTCTCAGCCGCGCACCCCCAGCCGACTATAATCTGAGTACCCCCCCCCCCCCCCCGGGGGGACACCCCTCCCCCCACCCCCGCCGGTGTGAAGAAAGTACATGCAATTAAACCCATTATAACCATTCGACCAGCTGTTTTCCAGCCCATAGTCGACCGGGCAAGGAATGATTTCAACTTGGTCGCCATAGAAACGGCTACCGAGAGAGTCCGTACTCATTGCCAGCTACCATCAATCTTATTGTCCAACCCCCGCTCGCTATTTAAACAATAAGATAGATGAACTTCATGCAACACTTGACAATAGCTCCATTGATATAGCTGCTAGTTCAGAGACCAGTGGCCATATTCATAAAAGCCCGATAGCCTATCTGTCAGCTAGGCCTTATCTCCTTGCCAAAATGCCAGTTTGGACGATAACTAGCGGCGAACTCACGGAACTCGCTTGGGTGATCACCTTTGTTTTCACAGAGCAGTGCACAACACACACGTGCATGGGTATGTATTTTGTAATGTGTGTAGATTTTGCACGCTGCCTATGCCCTTACCATATCGACCAATCAACGAGCGTCTAAGCCCTGTAATACAATAGCCATTTAAAATCTTCGTAGCGGGGTGCTAAATCGTAATTCAAGAAGCACTTCTAACCATACCGATAACAAGCTAACAACTCGGATGATCTAATTTATTCATCGTGGCTGTCATGGTAACATTCCATCTGTTGCAAGTTTGTTTGACATCACATAAAAGCGCAGTTTACTCGAACGTGTGAATGAGCGAATTGTTCATTATTGTTCCAATCATAAAAGCGTCTTATTGAGTTTGTTATGTGTTCTACAACGTGATACAGTAAGGGGGGTAGTAGAACATAATTGTCTTATCTTGGTAAACGAGGGGGATAACTTGTGTCTAAAACAAAAAGCGTGCTATAAATAATGCTTCTTAAACAGTTGTGACAGGAAGGGGAATTCCTAAATGTAATGGCGTTACTATAGATATGAGCGTTAGTAGGAATGATGTGGTTTTTTTCGGGGCGGGGGGGGGGGGGGGGGGGGGGGGGGGGAGAGGAGGGATCACGCGTAGGCACATGTTTTTTATAGCCACCCCAATGAAGCAAAACCAAATACATCTCCCTCCTCATTACGATCAAGCTCCGCCACGCTTATAATATGATAGCATGACAAGGGAAACTATTCAATTGCAGTGAAAACAGGAACGAAATTGCATTAAATAGTATTATATAGATAGATTCATCAAAACAGAATTGAAGTTACATAAAATCAATCCGAACTGCAAAAGTAAGCTAATATGTCACAAAAAGGACAAAATAATAAAGGCAAATTACTCTCCAGATAAAAACATGTAATTTAAGCTGATAAAAAATGTTATTGATGAAGTACAAGGATGCAAGGACAAATACGGAAAAGTATGTTTTAGGGAACTTTTTTGAACTAACATCACGCTATCATAAAAAAATTCTCTAATATCCCTTATTTGAATATTCTCCTTGCCATGTTCATGATCGCGCCACACGCATACACACTATAATCGGGCAGATTGTTACTTGCTAGCGATTTAGAGGTACACCGAAGTACCTCTAAATTTGTGTCCAGTTGTCGCTACAAATTTGTCCTATCTGGCTTTTGCGAATAAGAAAAATTTAGCTGGGTGCTAGGTCGTCATTCAACTTCACGCCTTTGTTGTAAGTCCAACAGAAGGTCCCACATAAATAGATTTCAATGCAATAAGTCCGCACCGCAGATCTATTGTTGTTATTGTTCGCATTTCGACTAACAATGTCGTGGAATACCAAGTGCTTGTGGAATTTTGACAGATGGGTTGTCATGCTAGGTCGGGACTTGACTACGAGAGCGAATTTACCCTATTGGCCTTTTGTGAATACCAGCTAAGCCTAGCGGACATCAAAATTGTAATTTGATCAACCAACTAGCTTATCGGGGTTTTATGAATATGGCCACTGGTTTTCTGCTGATCAACCGGAAGGATTACTTCACATACCAGGTTATGATCTTTTGTCCCGCCCAATAACTGATCGAAGAGGAGGCGGTGTAGCGGTATACGCCAGACAAGCCATGAATGCACTGCCTATGAACGAGATCGACGTCCCTCAAGACCTGGAGGTATTGTGGGTTAGTTCCCACCCCCCCCCCCCCCCCCCCCCAGACTACCGCGTGCAGCACCCAAGCTTGTATTTGGTGTGGTCTATCACCCTCCACGCAGCAATACAGCTACTGCTCTCACGGACCATATCACTCGCGCAATAAACATCATTTTAACTGACAGTCCAGACACCGGAGTTTTAATACTTGGCGACTTCAACGAATTGAAGCTTTGCCAAACACATTCTCGCAGATGGTAAAAGCTCCAACACGAGGTGAAAACATCTTAGATAAAATATACTCCAACTTAAGTGATCGCTACAAGGAAGCTGAAATACTACCTACATTTGCTATGAGTGACCACAACTGCGTATCCTTAAAACCTCATGACCACACAACTCTCCTCAACGCTACTCGCAAGTTCTACGTTCGTCCAATGCCAGATAGCAAGATTCGTGAATACGGCCGGTGGATAGCCGATCATGACTGGTCGGAAATCCACAATGCTGATGACGTTGACGACAAATGTTCTTTGTTCTACAATACGTTGCACTCATCAATTGAAAAATACTAGGTGTAACAAAATAAATGATATGTTTTTAATCCGTAATAACTCAATCGCTTATAAATGAAATAAAATCAAAACTTCAGACAATGTAAAGGGATACTGTCAAATGTCCTGTGCCAAGTTTTATCGGATTTCAACTAGAGAAAGGGTGGCTATTGTATTTTTTGTAAAATATCTGCAATTCAGCCGCTTGGCTGCCATTGATATTATTTGCCAAACACATTCTCGCAGATGGTAAAAGCTCCAACACGAGGTGAAAACATCTTAGATAAAATATACTCCAACTTAAGTGATCGCTACAAGGAACCTGAAATACTACCTACACTTGCTATGAGTGACCACAACTGCGTATCCTTAAAACCTCATGACCACACAACTCTCCTCAACGCTACTCGCAAGTTCTACGTTCGTCCAATGCCAGATAGCAAGATTCGTGAATACGGCCGGTGGATAGCCGATCATGACTGGTCGGAAATCCACAATGCTGATGACGTTGACGACAAATGTACTTTGTTCTACAATACGTTGCACTCATCAATTGAAAAATACTAGGTGTAACAAAATAAATGATATGTTTTTAATCCGTAATAACTCAATCGCTTATAAATGAAATAAAATCAAAACTTCAGACAATGTAAAGGGATACTGTCAAATGTCCTGTGCCAAGTTTTATCGGATTTCAACTAGAGAAAGGGTGGCTATTGTATTTTTTGTAAAATATCTGCAATTCAGCCGCTTGGCTGCCATTGATATTATTTGCAATAAAACCTTTACAATTTCAATATGTTGTGTGTTTCTGTCTGGGTGTGATCTTTCATTAATTTCTAGAACAATTAGTGTAGCGGTACAAGTTGAGAGGAGTGTACAAACACAACACATGAGTTTTAATGTTCTGTTTTATTGTTTGAGAAAGAAAAACAAACAATAAGTATGAATTTACAAGTTATATTCTTTATATGTTTCGCGCGAGAAAAGGACAAGAAAATGGTTGGAAAGCTAACAAGCAAATATCATGCCCTTTTGTTGTTGAAGTACTACAATATATATTACTCATCGCCCGCTGACGTGTGTTGCTTAAAGAAAACCACTGATGCTTGCAAGGTAAACAGTAGTACCCACATATTTGTATTTTTCGCACCAAATATGGAAGTGAAAAGGGCGAAGAGCTGTAAAGCAAATATATGACGTTTTGTTGTTGAAATACAAACAAAGATATTACTATTCACCCGCTGATGTTGGTCGCTTAAAGGGGCCCTGCAAACCAAATGCATGTTGACTTCTGTTCATCTGTATTCGTGTACACATTATGCCCCTGTGACACTTCTCCGCTTTCTTGAATCCGCCTGGTTTCCGACTTGACCGAAACCATGCGGGAAGGAGGCGTGACACTTGACCGAAACCAGTCGGGAGGATGCGGAAAGGCGGAACGAAATTTTGAAAATGTTCAAGATTTGCTTCCGACTAAATTTGTCGGGAACAGTGCCGAAACAACACCGAAACTATGCCGAAACCAGCCCTGACAATGCCGATCATCGGCATTGTGGCCCGCCTGGTTCACGACAAGGTTCCGCACAGTTTCCGACAAGATTCCGACATGATTCCGCACAGTTTCGGAATGGTTTCGGCATGGTTCCCGAATAGTTTACGCACTCGCAGTACTAG